>CATIWM010599448.1:0-19964 GCA_949671775.1 Mallotus repandus | reverse complement strand
TGTTAAGGGTTAGGGTTTAAAGAACTTAGTTTTCTTTAGGTTCTAATCTTGATCAACCTTTTTTTGCAATCTGATCTAAGCGATTCTTGGGCGTTTGAAATTCAATTGTTCTTGGGTTTCCAGGTTAGTAATTCACAGGTTCATATATATTAGAGTTTGTGGTTCTATTCCTTGGGGGTTCTTAACACTAAGTGTCATGGAAAATACACATTAAACATTTAAAGTCTTTGTTATTTACGAGGGTTTGAGGGTTACCAATTTTGTCAATTCCTATTATCTTCCCTTTAACATCATCTTCAAATGTTAAACTTCCTCTATCTTTTGCTTTAAGGATAGTCAATTAGTCTTTTTCTCCCATCATGTGCCTTGAACATCCACTATCTAAACACCATTGACTTCTGTTCTTGGTGGACTTCAAGCACAAGTACCCAACAATAAATCAAGCACTCTTATGAATGCAAACCTTAAGCAGTTTAGGTTGGTTAGTCTTAAGATAGTCCATAGATAATAGTTGTAAATCAAATCTCCTATAGTAGCACAAATTGCTATTATGCCCAAAAGTCATGCAATAAAAAAAATTTCACATTTGCAAACTTATTAGATTTAGAAGCATATGAGTACTTTACATTTGAATATTGCACATATTTCTATTAGGGACTTTAGTCCTAAATTATATATGTTTATGTTTTGTATGTATTCTAAAGATTTGTGAGCTCTAGGGGTATATAAGATATACATTCATAAGTGTGCAAATAATTGTGTGAAATGGCATGCTTAGGTGTGTATCTCTTTTTATACATGTACATATGCATGGGTTGAGGTCTCTTGGATTAAGCCTTGGACATTTAAGCCATAAGGGGATGAGCCTTATGAGGCTTGGTATGACTCTTGGTGAGCAAGACTTCTTAGCTTTAGAAGCTTGAGTTTTATCACTTCCATTAGAAGCTAAAGAAGGATCATGTTTAGCTTTGAAAATTTTTTTTGGAGCTAATGATGAGGAGGCTCCATTGAAATAGCCAATTCCATAAATGTTACCATCAAATCTTTAAGATTTTAAAAGGTTATTAAGAGTTTTTTTTCCTTCAAAAATTTTAAAATGGTGTTCTTCAAATCCAAAACTTCTTTAAAAAGTTTTCCATTTTCATCTTTAGCTTTATTAAACTCACATTTCAAAGAGGTAGAAGCTTTCAAATCATTAAAGAGTTATTCATTAGACGAAATAACTTTTAAAAATGCATTTTTCAAATTCTCAAACTCTTTTGTCATTTAGAAAGCTCTCATTTGTAAAGCTTTTCTTAAAGTAAATTTTTGCATTTTATTATAAGTTTGCTCACAATAAAGATCACATCATCATCATCATAATCATCATAAGAAGAATGAGAAGTTGGAGGTACCTCTTTGTTGTCCTCAAGAGCCATGAAACAAAGGTTGACTAATTCTAATTGTTCCTTTTCCTTTTCTGAATTGGAGAAGTCATCCCATATAGCTTTGAATTCTTTCCTTTTATCCTTTGTTCTCTTACTCTTTTACTTTAACTTGAGATACTCATTTCTAATGTGCCCTGCCTTCTTACATTCATAGCAAATTGGCTCCTTGCCTTTTTGTGGTCACTCCTCTTAGAGTTTTTTTACTTGGCCATGTCCCTCTTCTTTAGGTACTTCTTGAAACCTCAAGTAAGCATGGTAAGTTCATTATAATCTTCACTCAAATCTTCTAGGCTCTCATCATCACTTTCTCTTTGAGAGGCTTTTAGAGCAATCCCCTTCTTCTTCTATTCCTTTTCTTTTCTTTTTTTTTTATCCTATTTTTACTTTAAGGTGAGTTCATGAGTGAATGGTTTTCCAACAAGTATGTTGGTACAGAGCTTTAATAGAGTTTCTTCAATTAAGGTTACCTTTGATTCCTAATCTTTTTTAAGTAGAATTCTTAGGATTTTTTTCTTTCCCTCTTCTTTGGTGTAGTGTTTTCCCAACTTCTTCAATGTGGTGAAGAGTGCATTGAGGCAATTGGTCATCTCAGTTATAGTTTCTTAAGGTTTCATCTTGAAAAGTTCATATTCATAAACATGAAGTTGGATGACTTAAAAGTTTCCCATATACCCTTAATGTATTGACAATGATGTACCTTGTCTCCTTCCTCTTTTAACATGAAAGCAAGTAGGATGGTCATAACTTTCTTATTCTTGTGATTCTCATCCTTTTATTCTTAAGTCCATTGGCTTATATCAGTGGAGAATTCAACATTGAGATACCTTTGCCTTAGGGGGTTCCTAACCATTTAACACTACATCCTATAATCTAATTGGATGACTATCAAGATATAGTTCCATTTTGAACTTCCAATAAGGGTAATTACTACGATTGAAAAAGGGTTTTAAAAATGAAAAATTTAAGGTTTCACTTCCTATAATCTTAGCTTCTTGCAATAAATTACTAACACGTTGAGCTCTGATACCAATTGAAAGGCCGTAGAGAGGGGTGAATAAGGATAATTGAGATTAAAAGTGATATTAAAAATTTAAAGGAATTAAAAGAAAATTTAGAAGATAAAAGAGAAGAGATGTTAGCACAAATAATTTAAGGAGTTTAATTCCTCAATGAACCCACTCTTCACCTAACTTATCCTTGTTGCCTACTTTCTAGAGCATAATCCATAAGTATACAAGTTACAATAAGTAATAAAGTGATAAGTAGAGTATCGTCCCACAAGGATTGATAATCAAGCACCTATTGGTTCTAATTGGTTTTTTTTAGAGCTTAAAAATGACTTGAATAAAAACAAATATAAAAACTACATTAACAAGTAAATGAAAGAAGCACTGAATAAAATAATGATAAGAAAATATTAGTATGATAATGATGTTGTTAGGAATTTGATACACCATATAATCATTAAGCTAATGAATAGATCTACTCACATACTCGCACGTCTCAGTTTTTCTTAAATTATCAAACATTCTCTCTCAAGTAATGATTGATTTAGTTTGTTTGAATCAATTAGTAAACACCAAAGGCTTTACTCTCATCATCACTAAAGATAATAACCAACCTCAATCAAACAAAGCATTTAGCACACCCATATGAGAATTGAATTAAGCTAAGCTATCTCTAGTTATTAACCCATTCAATTTGTGTTTATAGGTCTACTAAGACTACCATTTCTCAATGCATAATCTTAGAACTACAAGTTGTTGTTGACTATCTACAATAATCATCAAAGAATAATAAACACAATATGTAAGATTATATAAACAAGATCTATAGCATTAAATAAGATTATGTAAACAACATCAATAACATTACACTTAGATCATATGGGTCTAAAATCTTAACAACAAAAAGAAAACTAGCCATTCATGGCTTCAATATTCATTATCCAAATAATACAACCCAAATAAAATATTTATCAAATGTATCAAAGACAAGAGAAAGGTAAAAAGAAATGTTATTAAGAAGCTCTATAAACCTTCAATGGCTTCTTCTTCTCCAAGATCTTTTCTCCTTCTTCTTTTTCCTCTTTTAGGTATATTTCTTATATTGCTTAGTAAGAGAGATCTTGGTTCAGGATTGGCTGCTGAATTTCAGGGCTATTGTCCTTAAATACCCCATTCTAGAATTTCCTTTTATATTCTCCTAGATTTGCTCTTTTAATTAGCACATGTTAGTATTTTTTTTATTGGAATCGAGTTGCCTGTGATTACCAATGCATTTGTGATCACAATAGAGGAGCTTGCTAGAAGGACTTTGCTCTCGCGCTAATGTTACACTTGCCACTGAGGGGTCCGGTACTTAGGGACTTTGCGATCACAATTCTTCCGTGGTCGTAACAAAAAATCAACCCTTGATTCTTTACTTTCTTCACTCGAGCATCCTGCGATTGTTATAGAATGCTCTCCTTTTCATCTTAGCTCTGTTTCTGCTTACTTTCACTCCCATTTCGCACCATTCACCATCAAATTCACTTTTCCCTAAAAATTAAAATAATAATATAAAAGTATGTATTTACACTAACTAAACTAAATGTATTTACACTAACTAAACTAAATGTATTTACACTAACTAAACTAACCTAAATGCATTAAAAACCTATAAATGCAAATGCTAAAATGAACGCTAAAACTATATATATTTTAGCACAAACAATCCCCAAGTTAGAATTTTGTAAATCCACTACCAATCTATTATACTAGATTGATTACAATTTGAGTTTTTGAGGCTCAACTCAAACCTATTACACTTAATTTTTTCTTGGTTAAACGTTAACCAAAATCCAAGTTTCCAAGTGTTTTATAGCTCACACTTAAACTAATTTCTTGGAGAGAATTCTCACTTCCTTTCTTCCTAACCTAAGAAGTGAGAATTCTCATAAATTTAAACTCTTAAAGAGTTTAAAATCACAATTAATTGTTTTACAAAGAATAATAATGAAATCTTAGATATGAGTATATTTCTAAGAAATAATTGCTTTCTAACTTCTTGAATGGGGTTCTAGAGCTTGCTTTTATACTTAGAGATTGAAAAATGATTGTTGAGAAGCATTAAATTTGTCCCTAAATTTCTTCTTCTTCATTAAATGAAGTTTCAACTTTTTGCAGGAATATGCACGACCACGAGGAACACAATCACGATCATAGGAGATGAAGAACTAGTCGTTACCATTTGATTCTAACTGTTGCAAGCTTGACATGGCACTCGTGAGCCTAATCATGATCATGACTAGCTTAATCACGATTGTGGGGGTGCTCGTGAAGAGCAATGTGAACTTGAGTACTAAGAAGCCTTTGATGATCATAAGTGATCTAGGTGTCCTTATAGTCATGATTTAGATCATGAGAAGCATTGTAACTTGATGCTTGTGAGAGCTTTAATGATCACGAGCAGGCATAACTTGATCACGATTGTGAGACCGATCATGGGACCATTATAATAATTAAAACTAAGGGCTCCTTGGCTCATGGTCATAGGTTACTTGATCATGATCGTGTCTAGCATGCAATGATCACCAAATGATCCATTTTTTTTAGGAAACTCGAGTTGTTTGCCTTTAAATGATCACCAAAATGAATCTAGCTTATATACACATTTAGTGAATTAAAGTTAATTTGTTAAGGTCAAAATATGAGTACTTAAATATTGATCATGCAAATGATCAATAATACAATTGAATAATAGCAACAAAAAATTTCATGATGTTGAGATTTTATTTTGGTACTTTTTAATTGTACTTTTATTTATATTATCCTTTTATCAAGATGTATCTTTAATCTTCGATCTATGAATGATTTTTTTTTTTATAAAAAATTTATTCAACTTTTTATCTTTAATAATTTTAAAAATAAAAAAAATAATATAAAAATATGTAGTAAAAAATTTATCTAATAAATTTACAATTAGCAAAAATAATTTTTAAATTTTTATAAAATTATTAAACAATGAAATATACTTCTAGTTTGATAATTATATAAAAAAGTCTAAATATTGATAAAAGGAGTTAAACGAACAAATATTTATTGTTGAATTAGAAAATGAAAACATAAAATAATATAAAATACATAAATAAATTTTTTTTGGTGTTAAAAATGAAGTAGTGAAAGGGGAAAAATTATATTTTATTATAAAATTTATTTTATTTTAAAATTATAAATTAGAGATGATTTTACATTAAAAAAATAACTTAATTTTTAAGAGTGTTCTATTTGACAAGTTATAAAATAAAAAACTCTAATGTTCAAGCTTTTTTAAAAAAAAAATGAAATATTCAGATCTCATTCTCTTGCACAAATAATCATTTCCATTTTGATGAGAAGCCACATTAATGATTTGATATCAGAAAAATCTCAAACTAATTATAATTAAGGCTATAATATTCATCTAATAAATACAGCTTTTGGGATATATGTGACTTTTGGATAACCTTCCGCGCTGGCCACCAAATCTCATTTTGGCTTTTGAAAAGAGCTAATATTATTTGTGACTTTCTAAGGTCAACTATAAAAATTATATTCATATGTTAAATAATTTTATTGTTAAATCGCTTATATAATAATAATAATAATAATAATAAAGTGAAAAATTCAAATCTAAATTATTTTAAATTTATAGTGTTGGAGTTGAAAAAAATTGAATTTAAAATATTTAATTCAATTTAGCTGATTGATGTAACTGATAAAGATTTTTACTTAATCATCTAAAATTTAAGTGTTTAGTAAAACTCTAAAATTAGCAGCTGATAGCTAATTTTATTCAAAACAACTGCTGATTTTATAAGTTTTATTTTAAAACTTTTTCCGAGCAGTTGAGAGCTGATTTATCCTTATTAAAAATAATTAATAACAAATAACTTTATTTAAATTAAATATATGTAATTAATTTTTTACAGTTCATACTTAAATAAATATTATTGTAAATTATAATTAATAATTAAATAGTTAAAATATTTATACCAATAATTATAGTTTTAAAAAATTATACAATAATATTTTATATTTTAAAATTTATTTTTAAATAATTTCTATTAATTATTTTAATAATATATAAATTAAAAATAATAAATTATTATTTATTACAATATATATATTTTAAATAATTTGCATAACTAAAAAATATTATCAGAAATATATAAAATTATGTTTACAAATAAATTATACTTTTAATGATCATTTGATATATAAATAGCGACAGCTAACAAAATTTGACAAAACAGTTTATATTTATTAATTATACGTTATCCGTAACCGCCATTAGCTACTATAAATAGCTAAACCAAACAACCCTTAATAATTATAAATCTAATAGACGATTGAAGTGTAAAAAGAAATTATATTTTAATACAATTTGAAAAAAATTTACAAATTTTAATACATTTAAATAAATTTTATTATACCGTCTACGCTATCTATATTAGAGTTTATTGAATTTTATTTAATTTAACAGTACATTTTTTTTTTACCAAAGTAAAAATTTATTAACGACTAATTCAACCTTTCCACATATTTTTCAAGTGCGAATAATCAACTAAATAAAATTTGTTATATAATTGAAAAAGCAACAGATAAGATGTGGGACCGGAATCCCACGGAATCAAAAGAAAGCAACACAAAGAGAGGCCACCGGTTACCGGTGGCAAAGGTAATGTATAAGGTCGCAAAGGTAATATAAAAAAGTGGGCTCCTCATTCTGTGCTACAAGTTCTGTTTTGGCCTTCGAGTAAGTGGAAAACCAAGAAAAGAAAAAAAAAAAAAATCTGAAACTCTCTAGTGATCAGTGTTACTTTTCTCTTTGCTTCTTGATGTCAATCACTCTCCTATGGAATCCAACGAATTTGAACATCGCAAATATCTCTAATTCTCTGTTTTTTTAAGGTAACTATTCAATTTCTGGAATTTCTTTTAATGATGATCTGCTGCTTGGCTGTCAAGAAAATGAAATGATAAAGTAAAAATACAGAAGAGAATTTTCTTTTATATTTTTTCTAATTTTTTTGTTTTGTTTTTAGCTGTTTGCAGTGAGTAATTTTGCATCAATCTTACTTCGAGTCGATCACCTGCTGGTCCTGCTGGTGGTGGTGGTGATTTAGGTTGATTTGATTTATATATCTTTTTGCTCAGATTGTAAGATCTTTTGTTGAATTGCAGTTGGTTTCATGGCTTATTTGCACCAAATGATCCTTGAAATCGAGTTTGCTTCTATATTCTGTGTTGTTGTGTAAATTACTGATTGAGGAGGTTGTGTGAAGTTAATTTTTTAGTTTGTTAGCAATGGGACAAGTGCTGCTTAATTCTATGGGGCCACCGATAAAGCGAAGAGCGGGTTTGCGAATAAAACAAGCTGGAAGAGGTTCTTATAGAGGAAGCTAGCTGAGGAAGTTGTGTTTGCTTTTTTCTGTTAGTCAAAATTTATATAATACTTATATAATTGAAGTTTGGTGGTGTTGTATGTAATAAGAGAATTTATTGTTGTATTTCTTTGGAAAGTCAAGGCACAAAATGGGAACTACTGCATTAAGGCAGTTGTTGAAAAGTCTTTGCAATAATTCTGTCTGGAATTATGCAGTGTTTTGGAAGATTTGCCATGGGAGCCCAATGTAAGGTTCTTTTTTTTTTTTTTTTCCTTTCTTTTTTCCAAAGAAAAAACAGTTTTGTATGATTTTGTTCCAATTTCGGCTTAGGTTGGTTGAAGGGTCTTTGAAGCATCCTGGCATGCCTTAAAAATCAATAATACTTTCCGGTTGGACTTTTTGTATTTTGCTAGTGACTGTAGGTTGAATATGCTTAGATTATATCTGAGTTATGACTGATTAGCTCGAGTTGCAGTATAATTGGGGGTTCTTTTCAATAACATATCCATCGTATGAGTTGCTATTCTACAACAGTTAACTGACCTGTCATTTGGACCTTGAAGCCATGGATTGCCAAATGCCATAAGTCAAGCTTTATCTGCTTGTGGAAATCTTTGTTCCAAACTTACATCAATCTGGCCGTCACAAGTGGAAGTTTTCCTTCCACAGATCAGATAGCCCTTTCCTTTAGTCACCGGTTGATGGAGTCTTCAGTCTTGTTCTTTGACTCTTACATAGGGCTAACACTTGATTGAAACCTTATTAATCAGAATTCTGTGAAGTTTTAATGTGGAATTTGGGGAGCTAATTTTCGATTACAAGTATAATTTTCCGTATGTCACATATGCATCATATATCACTTCACATTTAAATTTAAATTTGCTGAAATTTTCAAGTAATTTAGGGAATGCTGAATCTTGTTGTGTATAGAATAAAATCCAAATTATCTTATGACAGAATTTTGACTTGGGAAGATGGGTACTTTAGTCATCCAAAACCAAGAGAACTTGTGGAAACGATACCAGATGATGTCTACTGCAAAGGTGCAAGTGATATACTCACTCCACAGTTTGGAACAAATGCATCCAGAGGTATCTCTGAGGACTATCCAGTTGGACATGTGGTGGCTGACATGTCGCGTCTTCAATACGTCTTTGGAGAGGGGTAAAACCTGGTCCTTGGTCCATCTCTTTTGATTTATAATTTCTTGATCCATCTCTACTTTATATATCATTTCCCCCCTCTAATTTCTTGTGTTAGACTCAAAGTTGAATAGATCATATGTCTAAGAGAAAAAGCTGAAATGACGTTTTTGTTTTAACTGCTTGCACTTTCTACATTGTGTCAAAGAATTCTAGCAACCAGGACAAAAGCACTTGCAGAATGAGAATCCAATCTAAAAGGGACTGGTAATTGACAGTGGATTTTTCCAAAATTTTCAGAGTTGTAGGTGAAGTGGCAGCAGCTGGAAGCAGACACTGCTGGGTTTCCATCAATCACATTTTCACTGGGGAGGTCAAGTTAATTCCTAAGGTGAGTTCTCCAATAACAGAAGACAATCAAATGAAGATAATTTGTTACAATTCAAAATCACCATACAGAAAGCTGAATAAAATATAATTCTTCCTTTTTGGCAGTGTCCAGAAGAATGGCTTCTTCAGTTTGCATCCGGTATCAAGGTAACTTAAGTATGAACTCTGTTAGTTCTTTCTGTTGTATTCCTTCTATTAGATCTGCACATGCTTTGATTTGTGATGTATCACTGTTACCTGCACATGCACAAATCTCATTGTTAGTGCTTGAAATTTAGTTTTTTAGAGGCCAAGTGGTAACCATTGGATGAATTTTGGCTCAGTTAATTATCATGTTTGTGCAGACTATTTTGCTGGTGCCCGTTCTTCCACATGGAGTTTTGCAACTTGGGTCATTGAAAGAGGTGCATTTTTTGTTCTCATTGATTGCATATGCTACTGTGGTGGCTTCTTACTTTAGGTAGCAGTCCAAGTTTACACTGCTCATATATACTAACTATAAAAATAAAAATATTAAAATAAACAGTTGCCTGTGTCTGGTCAAAGTAAATCATGTTTTAAGGAGTCGCTACTCCCATATTTACTGTATGAATGACAATGGGACTGGTTAAAATTGACTTTGCCTACTCCTTCCCTGGTCTGGTAAGAGTTGAGATGGGTTTGGGGATTAGGAAATCACTGCAGGCTAGGGAAGGGGGAAAATAATTGCAGGGCAGAATCAGAGCTGGTATCAGTCATTTCCTTTTCTTTTTTTGTATTATTTTATATTAAGAACCATATTTGTATGCACATACACCTAATACAATAGCTATTATCAAGCAAATATTTAAGAAATCAAGATTCTATTTGTTTGATAATTAATATATGTAAAATAAATGATGTACATATGGATTTTGAGGCATAGCAGCTTAAAACCGCCCAGTTGCATGGGTCACAGTTTTCCCTGTGGGGTGGGCCAATTGTCATCCCTAATTCAATATGGTAAAACTATGATTTGAACTTAAAATATGTCATTAGTGATTTGAAATGATAAGCTACCTATAAACAATGGACATCTTAACTGAAGGATGTTAGTAAATAAACACTGTACAATAACAATGAAAAAAGAGGGAAGAATTAAGTTGATTGTCAACCAAGCAACAAATATGGTGAAATATCGAATTGAACTTATATTGTGTTATGAGAGCCTTACAATGATAGGTTGATTGAAAGATATTAGTCCTTGAAAGAAAAGGAAGAACAAATGAGAAGTGGGACAAATTGCATATTACCCAAACGCTGAAAGAGCGGTGCTCTCCTCCTGAAAGGAGAAGGCATTTTAATGAATTGTTTATATGTGGCTTTGCCTCTTAAATTGCGCCCAATTATGGGCTAGTACAGGCACTTTTTTGGATTCTAGGCTCGTTTAGGCATAATTTATTGAATTTAGTTTATAATTTTTTAGTATGGAAAGGAACCAATCCAATCTCTGAGCTGAAGTGGACTGAAAAGTCTGGCTCCAGTTCTTTCTAATAGCCCTAAATCCCCCCTGGTAAGTGATTTTTGAAATTAACATGTAAAGATGTTAAATAAACCTCCTAGCATTGGTCTCCTCCGGGAATATGCTCTTTTGCACCCTAATTATAGACATGGTATTTATTGCAAGCATGTATTTTTGTATCGTTGTATGTTTATATCTTATTCATGGAATTTTTTTCCTAGTTTTCAGGTTGCTGAAGATATCAATATGGTAGCACATGTTAAATGTAGATTCAATTGCTTTCACAGCAGTGTTGGGGAAAACGCCACACCTTTTTCCTTAAAGAAAGAACTTGAAGAACTTTTTTCTCCTCTGATATCTAGTTCCATTGAGTGCTTCAATGCACCATTAACCAGTGCTTTTGCCTCTGTGAAGACTGAGGATTTGGACCAGTTGTTAGCTTCCAACATTGTCGAGCTAGATAATTACAATCTGGCCTCTGCAAGTCACATTCAGCCACTGCTCACTGTTCAGGATGCATTAATGCCAACTGGTGATCTGCCAGAAGATTTCATATATGACATAGAAAATAAGATTGATCTCTCTCTTGCTGAAGTATTAAGTCCAAGCGAATCTATAAATGCCAGCCAACTGGAGATGGTGGAGAGTAAGCTGTTGGAACTCTCCTGTCTGATGGGAGAACTACAGGGATATTCTGACTGTAATGACTACAACATCGAAGTTCTTGGAGAATCCTTTAATGGAGTAATGAATTTTCATTCTGCAAGCAGTGTGGCAGGAAAACCATGTAGAGACAACTATGCTATTGACATGGATGACAAAACTGTTAGAACTTTTCTTAGATTTCCCAAGGATAGCGAGTTGCATAAGGTGCTTGAACCAGACTTCAATAAACAGAAAAATGGAAAGTTGTGGGACTCGTCTTTAATGGTTGACAATATTAGTAGCAGATCAAGTTTGCCCTCGAGTAAAGATCCTAGTGAAGGAACTGACACATCCTGGTTTGCTAGAGGAGGTGATGCTGGCTACCTTTTGGAAGCTGTGGTTGCTAATGCATGTAGTAGTTCAGAGGATGTTATTTCTAATAAATTCAATAGTTTCATATCATCTACTAGTTTTTCAGAATATGGAAGTCATTACCCTAAACCACAAAAACAACTCAAAGCAACTGCCTTGGTTAGGAATGATTCAATGCCACAGAGCCATCTTACATCTGCATGTATTACTGAGGACAAAAATGCAGATTGTACATCAGATACTTTGAGGAGCATGATGATCACAGTTTCTAGCAAAGAAGATAAAGAAAAAGAATCTGAAATTACAGATCTTAGGAAGGGACAGAGGCTGTTAAATACCAACAGAAGAAGGGCTAGATTTGGTGATAACCAAAGGCCGCGACCAAGGGATAGACAACTGATCCAAGATCGAGTGAAGGAGTTGCGAGAGCTGGTTCCAAATGGTGCAAAGGTGAGTACACCCTCTGAATTCATAACTATTGCAGTTCTAACATGTTCTTGTTGGTACACTTTTTCCACTCTTCTCTAAACAAATTTTTGTGTTGCGGGAAAAATTCAGTGTAGCATTGATGGTCTTTTAGATCGAACCATAAAGCACATGATGTATTTAAGAAGTGTAACTGACCAGGCTGAGAAATTGAGGCAATGCATGCATCAGGAGGTACGTAAAGTCTACGTCATATCACACTTTAGGGTTCTATTTCTTTTGCTTTGAGGAAAACATTTTCTTTGCATCGTGGTGTTTGGAAGAATTTGTAGACTCAATAAAGAAAAATAACAAGTTATAATTGCATATCCATTAGTTGATGGCCACTGCTGATAAGTTAATAGTAGCCATCAAAAGGAACATGTACAAGCTGAAACAAAAGTTAAAAGACTTTACACTGGCCATTAATTTTTTCCAATTGATTTTCTGTTTCACAGATAATGAGCAAATATATGATTCATCTTTTTTAAAATGATTTTCATGAGTGTAAAATGTAATTCTTCTGCAGACCATCATAAGAGATAATAGATGGTGTTCAATAATATTTCATGTATGGGTCAAAATTCAGATAAAACCTCTTTTACATCAGGCAGAAATTGGACACAATTTACTATTTTTTAAAGATGAAAATGCCAAAATTAATAGAGCATTTAAAATTTCTATGTTGAGGCTATTTTTGTTATTCAAACCCAAATGCTTCACAGGTTGCTGGTTGCAAGAACTTTAGGTCCTCTGACACCAAGGAAAATTACGAAAATGGAACAAGTTGGGCATTTGAACTTGGAAATGAGTTCCAATTATGCCCCATAGCTGTGGAAGATCTTGCTTATCCAGGACACATGCTCATAGAGGTCTGTCCTGTTTTCTTATAATTGTATTAAGACATCTGAGTTACTCTACACACAGTAACCAAGCTACATCCTTTGCAGATGCTCTGTAATGAGCATGGTCTGTTCTTAGAGATAGCCCAGGTCATCCGTGGCTTGGAGTTAACCATCTTGAAGGGTGTCCTTGAAAGCCGATCAAACAGCACATGGGCTCGATTTGTTGTAGAGGTAATTGAAGATCTATCCTGATGATATTTACAGCAATTGGCTATTAATTGCAATGAGTGTTGACATATATCTATATTTTTGGCAGGCTTCCAAGGGATTCCATAGACTAGATATTTTCTGGCCTCTGATGCAGCTCCTTCAGCGCAAAAGAAATTCCATCTCAAGCAAGATTTGATACATTGCAGAGGAAATCAAAATATGTCAATATTCTCTAGTTTCATTTCATGTGGAGACATTATAGTCACAAGCTGAAACTGAAAGACACTATTCTATCATTACAAGGATTGTTTGTGTGAAACTTTTGAGTCATTTTCTGTTCTTGCAATGTAGTGTCAGGAATTAGCTCCTAAGAAGGAAGAAGAAGAAGAAAAAAGCAGCAAGAAAATATTTGAACATGCTTACATGCAAGTATATACATTGTGTATAGGACAAAGAACTTTGCGTCACATGGCAGAAAGGGATCACTATCCTAGCAAAACTTCACCTTTTTTCAGATAATTAATGGTAAAAGGACTCAAATGGTTGTCTCCGCTAGCAGTAGCGTGTGCCACCAACCGCATGCAATATTTTTAGGTAGACAACCTTCAATGCGAACTTGGGAAGGAATATTGCGGTCAATTGAATCGCCTAGGCCAAGCTGCATTCCAAATATTGATAAATATTTGTTACTTCAAATTCAAAAACTGTACGAAGTCTGATCACAACTGTTCGAGTATCATACCTGACCATATTTGTTCCAACCCCAGCTATATACTTGGCCGTCATCTGCATTCACAATCAAAGAGAATTAAATAATATAAGCTAATTTTTTATCTTTATTAATCAGCTAAAATTTCTTGCTTGCATGATAGTCAATCAATGGCGGTTAAAATCTCAGAAAAAGAAATTCCGTGGCCTTGAAACAATTTCTGCCGAAAATAATGGACAGTTTTGTTGCTATTATTGATAAATAAAGAACATTATACTAATATTTCTGCATTCAAATAGCACATTTTGCTCATCGAAGATGTCTTGGGAAAATTTTCTGCCACAACTCATAAGATAACTCTTAAGGGTTACGTATGTAAGCAGGACAAACCTCATTGAATATACATGCCTATGATTTAAATGCAAGTCTATTGTCCTAAAATTTCCAAATCGTCAAATGATGAGAAATTTTTCATTACAAATTCAATCTCTTGTTGGGTGTAGAGAAATGTACAAACTTAAGAAAAGAAATGGGTCAATAAATGGAAAAGCACTTATTTTCAAGTTATACCTGTCAAAACAGCACTATGTCGAGCCCCACAAGAAACAACTTTCGCATGCTTACTTCCTAAACTTGGCACATCCAGCTGCTTTGGCTGAGTCTGAAATTGATGCTGAACAAAGCCTTTTAGTAAACTAGCCACCAAATTGAATATATCCAAAAGCCAATAAAAAACAATGAACATTATTTAACATGCCTGAGAAACATTGATGTACTCATAACAAGATATCTTAGACATGCAAATTTAATTGTGAATTTGACATATCCGGTCCTTGAAATAGTGGTCAATGAGAAAGCACAACACATTGGACAGTTTAGCAAGCAATCATAAAGAGAAGGACATTGGTAGTTTACGTTATCTGAACCTAATCAATCAACATACAAGCTGCACAGGCAACCAATAGCGAAGCTAGTTTCTACTTCATATGACAGAAAGAAAACTGCTTAAAAGGCCCTAACAACACCAAAAGTAATTTGATGCACCTCAGACTGGTCAGTGCCAGTTCCTAGTTGTCCAAATTGATTGCCACCAAAGGTATATACATGACCATCAGTAGTGATGCATGCGGTATGCCATAGTCCAGCAGCAATACTTCTTACTTCAATTCCCAATAAAGAAGATACACAAATAGGTCTCAGCTGATCATTTGTAGTTCCTTGTCCACACTGGATCACAAAAATGCCGTGGAGGACTATTATGATATGTAAGAAATAGGGGCATCAATCAATAGAAGCACGGCAATTCACTCTGCAATCAGATAACTAACCTGTCCATAGAGTCCCCATCCAAATGTAAGTAGTGCTCCAGTATCTGCAATGAGTGCAAGTGATGATGGGACATAGCATATCAGGATGTTATCAATTAGTGAAAGGTCGCAATTTGCAAACCAAGCTCAATAAAGTAAATAAAAAATTGCGACAACATACTACATACATTAACTTACAAAACAAAAGCAACTGAAGGGGACTAGGCAGGAAACTGAGAAGAGAAACTTCTTAAAACATAGATGGCCAAAATAATAACATATTGCAAGGAATAGCTAAAAATTGTTCCAATGACATAATGACTAGAATACAAGACATCAAATGCTGACCTGTCAATATTGCACTATGCCGGCCTCCACAAGCAATCGCCTTCACGTAACTTCCAGGAAATGTAGATGCTTGTGCCGATGGATTCAAGCTTCCTTGATGCACTTTCAAGGACCGGTCTTTCCCAGAAGCAGATGCATCAATGCAAGGTATGAGATGAGGAGAAGACACCATTTTTATCCGGGATCCCAAACCTAGCTGTCCTTCGCCTCCATAGCCCCAACCCCATACCTGTCCCATATCTGAAACTTCGGTTAAAACATGATGCATCAGGTGTCTTGCTTTACATCAAAAATCTTCCATATCTTCGTACTTCATACAACCTACTTCGTACTTCAAAAAACCTACAAAACTACGTAGCGTAACCACAAAGGAGAGACTACACCTGAAATGTGTAAAGGTGCATGACTTAGACACCCAAGCAGTTAATTTACCTGACAGCACTAAAGTGTGTCGACCACCAGCAGCAACATTTGCGATCCTCACTCCAGGGCCCAAAGTTACAACTGAAGGTGACAATGCAAAAAATTCATCTCCCGAGGGAGAACTTTCTAAGTCTTCTTTAGCTGGAGCTACTCTTCTCTTCTTTAAAATTTCATCTCCAGTCTTTTTGCTGTCAGAATTAGAAACTGTCCCACCAGTTACACCTGACCCTGGGGACCTCGGACTCACTGAGTTTTAAGATTCATAAGTTTAGTTTGGAGCATATGAATTGGATGATGCTTCTATTTGATAAAAAAAAAAAATTGCAAAAGGCTTCAGCAGAGAATACCTTGCTCGGTCTGTGACGCAATTTGTTTTTCAGTATTATCCTTTTCGAAGCTTCCCCCAGCTGCTGAATCTCGAATGATTTTTACGGATGGAATACATTCTTTCCATCCCCATGTGTACACGTCCCCTGTCTCTGCATATGAATCAATGAAAAGAAGATGTTAACTACAATTACAATGTTTTGGATGATATCTATGTATAAAGCGATTAAAAATTGCGGACAAAATGAGTTCCAGAATCTACTTAACTACTCCCCAACACCAAAGACATCCGGCAAATCTATAGTCAGACCACAAGTAAACACAAAAGATTGAAACTTTTCATGTGATTAACTTAAGAGAGTACCTGTAACAGAAGCACAATGTGCCCAGCCAGCAGCTGCCTTGACTATAGGAGCTTCACAAGGAAGAGGAAAAGGCTCTGGAATTTCCTTGAAAAAGAGAAAGAAAAGAAAAGAAAAGCAGGTGCAAAATCACTTAAAAAACAAAAACTTTGCAGTCTAAGATTAGTTTGATTAATCAGAAGATCACTGCATTACCCCATGCTTCCCTGATGTCAAATAGCTTTGACCTTCTTCATCTGTGGAACCCCATGTTATCAGTTTCCCACATCCTGCAATTTGTTACATAAATCAAATTCTTGATCAAAAATATGATATTCTTTATCACTTAATTATGCAAAAAAAAAAAATGTCAAACATCTTAGAGATCTAAAAGTAACAAAACAGCTCCTATATCTCTTCGATCTATACAAATATTATTCAAGAAAACAAACACATTTCACCAGTCAAATCTGAAACCTTCCAATTAAAGATTTTGAGGAAATGGACCTGAAATGGCCATAGCAAATCCACAACCACCACCGCAAACATCTTTCCACGAATCAAAACCACCGCCTTGTATCGGTACTTGAACTGGCGATAGTATCGGAGATTTTTCCGGCGAAATTCCCGGCAGATAACCACACATATAAACCGCCGTTGTTTTACAACTCTCCACCTCCACCTCCACCATTTTCACATCCTCCTCCTCCTTCTCTTTTCCGTTCCCAATAACCGCCATGAAAACAACAACAACAAAAAACGAAAAAACGACAATAAAATCAAGAGAATGCAAACTACAATTAGCAGAAGAAGCTACCGATGAAGAAATAGAAGAACTTTTTTTTTAATTGTCATTATTAAATATGGTGCGTATCATTTACAGGGTTGTGGTGTATGCCACGTAGGATGCCACGTAGTGAATTGTACACGTGGCTTGATCATGACCGCGTCTCTGGATTGTTCCTCTCACGCCAAGAGTTTGCTCGAACTTTCTGGAAGATGAGGACCTTCTTTTCAAATTTGCCTAATTGCTTGCCACGTGGGAACTTTATTAATTTAACCAATTACATTAAATTAATTTTGTTTATTTGTGTGTTCCGAAGCTGCATTGGAATCCATCTGTTGTTGTTGTTGTCGTCGTTATTGCGTCGGAGAAGAATGGCCGTCAGATTATCTCACGTTATGTTGGATGGATAGATGCGGAACAGGCACGTATAAGGAGGCTAAAGTGCATATTGCCACTTATAAATTAATTTTTAGATCAATTAATCTAATAATTTGAAAAATTCAGTCCATTAGTCCATATTAATTTTTTTTTTAAAAAATTCAATTCACTCCAAAAAGATTTTTTTAACTAATTCATCTAAAACTTTTACACATTGACTAAATAGATTTAAATTATTAAATTTTAATATATATGAGACAAATTAAAAGTTCAGTAAAAATTTAAAATTTTATTTTTTCAAATTATATTTAAGGCCTAATTTTATTAATATATTATATTAATATAAAAATTTGATTATTTACAAATTATTTTTTAATAGGTTTGAAATTTTAATTTTTGATTTATATCATTAATTTGCATATTAATACATATAATATTAAAATGATTTAACATTTAAAAAAAATAAAGGAATTGACAGTTACAGGTGTGATAGTTAGATTGTTAATCTTGTTTAATTAAAAAAAAGTAATGGATAAACTGTTAATGTGAAATTATTTAAAAATTATTAAAATAATTAATAATATATATATTTCATAAACAATAAAAATTAATTTTAAAAATATATACCATAAAAGAAATTATTAGAAGAATTTTATAAAGATAAAAATACATCACAATATATTCATATACAAACAAAAAAATATGGGTGCAAAATTTTATGTAATAAAATTATTAGAAAATAAAATTAAAATTAAAATTGCTTATAACAATTAGTTTACAAGTCATCGACGAATATATACTGATTGGTGATATAATTTTTACATAGTGATTATTGATATGATTTTTTTTTTTTTGTAAAAGTAATAAAATTATCATAAAAAAATCTTAAATTGATTTATACATATTTTTATAAATTTAATTTGTAGCTCATTTAATATAAAAAAATTAAAAAAAATTTACAAGACAGATAATAAAATAATAGAAAAATACGAAGTTTTTATTTTTTAATAAAGACTATTTTTCATACGCCTTTAATCTACCTCTACCTATTTTAACAAAAAAGCATTAAAGGAGGCTAATTATTAAGGGGTTTAATAGTTAAGGGTGCATATTTTAAATTTACCAAATAACGGTAAAAGATATTAATATATTATAAGTGTAATAATTATTCTTCTTTAACTTCGATCCAAATACACCCTATGTATCAAATTAATGAAGTATTTTAATATTTGTATGTGTCAGGTGTTAAATCTTGATGGTCCCTCAACATTGTTCAATGATAAAGCTATATTGATGCAAAAGGACAAAAAATGTGAGTTTCTGTCATTTGAGCATATTGGCTTATCCCATAAACTAGGGGTGTGCAATGTTGAAGGATTCTCTTATCTTGTAACAACTCTACTCAGTCAAACACATTTGAATATTTGTTGTAACTTTCCTCCTATTTTGTCATTCTGTTGTAACCATATGCTGTATATATTTTCCTTATTCTGTCAATGAAAATCATATCAGTTTCAAGTTTCTTCAACCTGCAATATGCAAGACTTGACGGTCTGAAATTTTCTATCTGAACTGATCCAGAATTAAAGACTGATTCGGCATTGGTTTGGGTTACAATCGGTTTGGACAAGTCAGAAATGGGAAGCTTGGATATTGGTTGATTGGTCGGTGTTGGTACCTTGGTAATCTGCCCATCCGAACTTCTAAACCTCCATTAATTAAAACGGTCCGTTTAACCTAGGTACATAACTATCTTAAACTCAGGTTGATCTAAACCATTGCTTCAGGAGTGTTATTATCGATCCACATAGACATAGAAATGTCAATTGGGAATTACAAGATCTATGATCTAAGATTTGTACAATATCATAGGCTTTGCACTCAACAAAGCTACTGGAACATTAGTGAGATGTCACCTTTATATAGCAGATAAGATGATCATGATTTGTAAAGAATTGT
>CATIWM010599308.1:0-15749 GCA_949671775.1 Mallotus repandus | reverse complement strand
TAAATTGAAACAAATTCTTATACATCAATTCAGATACTCAAAGTATCATTTTAAAAACTATCAAATCAAGTTACCAAATCAAAACATATCTTATTAAAACATTAAACTTGCAAACTTGAAACCCTTATAGTTTCTAAACTTTAAATTTATACAAGTACTTCAAGTAGCAGCAATCTAATTTAAAACAACTCAAATATATCAATTCAAGTTCATGAAACAACACCAAAACACTCATTTTATTGTTGTATTAAAATAAAGAGTTAAGAGGGCTTGAACATCGAGTTACCAAAATAGCCTACAAATACACTCAATCAATTCACCGAATTGTTTAGTTTGCACCTCCACTTTCCTTACCTTTTTACCACCTAAATTATAAAATTTATTTATAAATCATCAATTTAACAATCCCATATTATGATCTAATTATGCAGCCCCCAAACTATATGCAAAAATATGCTAATTAATCTAATTCTATAAATCAACTCTATTTATTCAAAAAAATAAAAACTATTTTTAAGCCTAACTTAGAAAAATCACTCTGACTTGTAGAACAAGAATTAATAAAATTGACCTAGAAATATTCTAAATATGACATTTGAGGCTACTAGAAATTATTTTGTTAAACTAAAACAATTTAAATGGAAATTAAGAAATTTCCACCAAAACACTTCCAGAATTTTTATCTCAAAATATGTCAGGAATCAGACTTCCCTCCAGTTATGGAACTTAATCCTCATAATTTATACTATTTATTAAAATAAAATCACAATACTGACTATACTTTCTAAATTTCTGAGCGTTTTTAGATGGTTTCTCGCAAAATAAATGCTAGGGAAAGGTAGAAGATGATAAAAAGAAGCTATGATTCAAATTTGGTATTAATCGGAGGTCATTTAGTTGGTTAACAAAGAAGAGAAAGAAAAGAGAAAAATATAGGGTTTAAATTGGATATTTTGCTTAAAAGCTTTTCAGTTTGCAGCGCCCCTCATTTTATAAACGCATTTTTACTGTTCATTTATTGACTTTTTTTAAATTTTTTTATATAATAATAATAATAATAATAATAATAATAATAATAATAATAATGTCAATATCAATAATAATTATAATAGTAAAGACGATAATAGTAACAACAAAATAATAATAATAATGTCAATATCAATAATAATTATAATAGTAAAGACGATAATAGTAACAATAAGATAATAATATTTATAACCACACAAATTCGGGTTATTACAGAATCAGATCGAGCTCAAAGAGGAAAAATTTTAGATAACTCTTCAAAGTTTTCAGATCATTAAATAACACTTGAACAATCAATACCAACTAGTAGATTTAGATTTTCTTTCTTTCCCCTCTTTTTCTCCTCTAAATGTTCTTTTTTTCTTTCTTTTTCATGACTGCCACTAATTGGATAGGATAACAGCCCCTTAAAATGGATAAATCATGATGTAAAATATCCATTTTAATCCTTAATAAAATACTAATATTACTTCTAAACTCTTGAACTTTAAATTATTTCAATTCAGGCCAAAAGATGTTTCAATTGAGTTCATTCCTCTATAACTGTATCTATAAATACTAACTTATACTTAAATTCAATCAATATATTGTATGTAAATACAATGCGTAATGAATGTAAATGTACTTAGAATTGGGGTATGGGTGTGACATTTTTAATATGAAATTAGTTTTAGAGTTAAGAAAAATTAATCATAAAAAATGTTGAAGGAATATCATATAATTTTTTTAATAAAGGATTTATCAAAATTTTAATGAATTGTAACTATATTAAATTGATATCAAATTGTTATATAAATAAATAAAATTGTTATTATTTTTTCAATTTTATTTAATAATAATAATAATAATAATAATAACAATAATAATAATATGTTTAATAGTTTATTTCTATATATCACGAGTCTAAATTTTTTTTTGTTAACTTCTATTTTATTTCTAATAAAAATAAAATTAATTAATACATACTTCTAATTTAATCGAAAGCATGTTTCCTATTTTAATTATGTAAACTTCTATTTTATGTCTAACAAAATTAAATTAATTAAAATTTTAGTAGTAATTTTGTTTAAAATATATATTTTTTCTATTTTAATTAGGTTTACTTATATTTTATCTAATATAAATCAAATTAGATAACATAATTTTATAAGTGTTACCATATTAAATTTAATAAGCAAATAATTAAAATTAAAATTAATAAATTTTATGAAATAATTAACCATGGAAATATTAATGTGAAAAATGTTGAAAAATTATTGTGTCTATATAAAAAATTCATAAAAAATGTAATTGTAAACACCCGAATTTATTTTGAAAATTTTACAATATCTAATAATTTTTATTATCTTATAATTAATTATGACCATAATATTTTTTATATAAAATTAGTTCTAAAATTGACAAAAATATTAATTATAAAAAATATATATATTATTTAAATAAAAAATTTATTAAAATTTCAATGACTTATAACTATATTAATTTAATATTAAATTGTTATATAAATAAATATTTATAATTTTTAAACTTTTATTTAAATAATAATAATAACAATAATATCAAAGTACCTATTTAATAATTTATTTATTATTATGAGTTTAAAAATTATTTTGTTCACGTGTGAAGCACGTGACTTTTTACTAATATATATATATATATATATATATAACGAATTAACAGTACTTAAATCATCTAGGATGACTGATAAAACATTTTAGCACATAACTAAAACATTTAGTTAAGAGTAAAGAATTTGATTCCCAATTCCTTACTTTTTTATTCCCCATCATAAAACTTAAGGGACGTTTGGTTTAACTAATAGAGATAACTGATAGATTCTCAATCAGCTACAATTTAAGTGTTTGATAAAACTTCAAAATTAGTTACTGATAATTGATTTTATTCAAATAAATGCTGATTTAATAAATTTTATTTTACAGTTTCTTATCAGATGATAGCTAATTTATATTTAGACTATTTTATTCTTATTGAAAAATAACTAAAAATAAATAATTTTATTTAAATTTAAATTAAATTTATATAATTAATTTTTTATAGTTCATAATTAAATAAATATTATAAATTATAATTAATAATTAAATAATTATTATATTTATACTTATAATTATTTTTAAAAATTACACTAATATTTATATTTTAAAATTTATTTTTAAATAATTTATATTAATTATTTTAATAATATATAAGTTTAAAAAATAAATTATTATTTATTACCAAATATATCTTTTTCATAACTAAAAAATATTATAAGAAGTAAATAAAATTATATTTACAAATAAATAATACTCATTTGACATACAAACAACACCAACAAATAAAATTTTACTAAATTTATTAACTAACAGCTATAAACTATCTGTTACAGCAACTATAAACAGTTAAATCAATTGTTAAAAAATATATGTACTTCGTTTTATTTAGTAATAAATAATAATGAAATAAAAAAAAATAATAGGAGTAAAATAAAAAGACGGATAAGAATGAGGGAGGAAGCAGGCACAGCACAGGCACCTAATCAAGCAAAGGCAGAAAAAAGTGGGGCGACCAAGAAGAGTTGAAGAGGCAGACGCAGCCTTTCAGATTCCTTACGGCTCTCATCATCAGCATCATCATCATCATCCTCCACTTGTTTATTATCAATAATAATCAAATTGAGAGCATCTGGAGAGCGACGTCCTTGTCGCTGTAGGGTTTCCGTGTCTCCTAAGCTTTTCTTTGATTTTAACTTCTTTTTTTTTTTTTCCTAAATTTTGTCCTTTTACATACATACATACATCCACACATATATCCTCCAACTGTTTTCTTTACTTTTCTAATTACAAACTCAAATACCTACTCTCTTCACCACCACATTCACATACAACATATTATTATTTATATCTCTTGGAAATTTCATTACGCTGCCTAACCAAAAAATATCATCTTCCTTTCCTGCCCAAAAATGAAGCCCATAAACACCAATGCATACACAGCGGCATCCAATTTAATTAATATCTCTGCCATTTGTTCAATGTAATATATTGTCATGAAAATCCACTCACTACTTCCAAAATCAAAACCCATTTCAAAGCTGATGCTGTGACCTTCCCATCAAATTTAAAGCAAACCTCTACTTGGACGCAAACGCAACAGCAACCCCGCCTGACTTGACTCTGGCTTGTACCTGACGTTCAAGGCCACACACTAACAATGCCAACAAAACGCTGTTTCTTTCTACTTCCAACCCAAACAACAACAACAATAACAACACTACCTCACACCTACATATTAGTCTCATCCAAAACTACCTTTTGAGCTGGTCCACTCTTTACTACAATCTATCTTGATTTAAATGTGCTCTCCATCTGCTAATAGTATATGAATATAAAAATATTATCACAAACAAACAAACACAACTCGCGTCCTACAAAAGATACCTCTTTATTCAGATTCGTGCCCAAATTAAGCAAGCAATTGCTAACACAAATTAAGTAACTCACACCATCGCAAACATATCCAACCCACAATCATGTCTGGCTCCACGACAAGAAAGTTGTAAGCTGCAGACTCACAGTAATGCGCACACAACATAATAAATTAATTATAACACACCCGGAATACCAACCATATATATCGCTAACCACAAATTCTTCTGTACATATGCCATCATAATGCAATTCCATTATTACTATCTTTCCAACAACCTAAAAAAAAAAAAAAAAAAACCCATATATGTCATCATCTGTACATCAACTTTGTGTTATATATTTATACTAACAATTTCTATTCTGGAAAACAAATCCCAACACTTGTTGCTAAATATATGTGAAGGGACCATTTTCTTTGCTCCAAAGCTAATAGAAACACACTACCATTTCTAGTATTTACACAACAAACTCACGACTATCACAATCATTTCCCACATTTCACTTCTTTGACCTAATTTTTATATTTGATTTTTCACTGCATGCTATATATTATTGCAAACATTCCCACCTTTTTTGCCCTTTTGTTTCTTTATATTTTTCTTGTCTTTTCATTCTTTTCTTTTCTTTTCAATATTTAGAAAACTCAAAATGGAGCACGATGAGGTATACCCTTTCTTCTCCTTGCATTGCGGTGATTGTAGATGGGGGGAGTAGATGGAGAAATGTTGGTAGCCTCATCACCAGAGCTGTGGCCATCAGAAGAATAAATAGAAAGTCCTTCCATCAAACGGTTGAAAGCATGCGTCTTCCTGATCTTTTTTGGAGTGGAGGACTCATCAGACTCAGACCCAACGAGGAAGGGGTCCCTGTTGTGCTTCACTCTCAGTGAAAATGTGAGGTCTGGGTCACCCCTCTTCATGCCTCCCAGCTAAACAATTACATCAAACAAGAGTTGGTGAAAACAGGAACAGACATTTCACAGGATCATTTTAACACGAAATCAACCACCAAACCAAAGATCACGGCGTGGAAAATGTGTGTACAAGCAAAATTGGATTTTTCAATTCAAATGCCAATTAATTACATCATTACTCTCTCTGTGTAGGTCAATAAACTTATCAAGAACATAGTTTATTGATAAAATAAATGTTAGAACCCTGAGCTCTCGAGATCAATCAATCTATATCTATATATTTTTTATTTTTTTACGAAAAAAAAGAAAGAAATGAAATTGTAGTCAACTACGGCAAGAATAATGTAATCTGTACCGATCAGATGGAAAAAATAAATTGTACCTTGAATGCGAAGACAGAAAACATAAATTTAAGAAAAAGAAAAAATGAGTGGGGGGAAATGGAGTTACCTTACAACCAAGAGAACAGAATCTGAAGGAATCAAGGAGGCTTCTGCAACAAATCTCGCAAGTGTTGGTAACACCCTTTCCAGGCCTAGGTTGAGGGCGTGCGTTGAGGAACACTATCTTGGCACTGTTAATAATGTAAGTCTGGACGCACGATATATCAATGAATTTTTGTATTTCGTTCACCCTCACTACGTTATGGTAGGAAGATCGCCTTATCTGCACAGCAGCCATTTTATCGATTTCAGTTGGAGAATACTGATTGATTCTCTAATTTAAAAAAAAAAAAAAATACAAACGGAGAGAAAAAGAAAAAGAATAGAAGAGAAAGACGACCTGCACAACCCGATGATCTTTGTGATTGACCAAACAATAGGAGCAGAGGGCAGTACCCATACAATCCAAGCAGAACAAATTGCATTCACTTTTATTGGAATCCCCATGAATTGAACAGGGTACAAAGTAGCTTGCTCTCAGCATTGGTCGCAACCAGGCAGGACCTAAATCCTGGTCACCCATCTGTCCAAATGGACTCACCTGCGGATGGGAAAGAAGTTAATTATAAAAATCGATACTTAGAAACGTTTTTTTGAAATGAACGAAAGGGAGTGAACGCAATGTAATGTAAGAAAATACCATGAGTTGTGCTAAAATTTTCTCTTCTTTTTGACACACAAATGATCGGGTTTTCAACAATTCCAACTGGGGAAACAATCCACTGAATCTGGAGGTGAATCAAAATCATTAAGAAAACAGAACAAAACAGAACCATAGCAAACCACTCCATTTGAAATAAAGGAAAGAGAGAGAAAGCTGACCTCACCTCACCTCAGCAGAGCAAGTGTTTGCAAAGTAAAACAACCGCGGCAGAAGGGATATTGAAGGAGGAGTATTGAATAAGAGCAGAGCAGAGCATAGCAGAGCAGAGCAGAACAGAAATGATAGTTGTATATATCAAGGAAGAAAGGAAAGCGGCATTCAGCAAAACCTAAATAATAATAATAATAATAATAATAAAAGATTGAAATAAAATTATAAGGCGGTCACAGAAACAGCAAATTTATTTTATATTTTTAATTTATTTTAAGAAAAACCAGCGGAATATATATATTTATTTAGGGGACGGCCACGAATGGAGACAGCAATTTACAGAATCGCCTTTTCAGTTAAAGAATGACCGTGGGATCACTTTTTCAACATTGGCTGTTTCACGGAGTTTGCATTGATCAGCCGTCGGATGAATGGTGGGTCCCGCCCTCTTTTTTTATTAGTTTTTTTATAGATATCATATGTACGCATAATGGGCCGATTTTGATACAAGTTGACGGGACGACGGCCGCTTTTCCCTTCAGGCTAACCCACGTGTGAATGTGTGTGTCAAAGAGATCGAGCCACAGCCCCAGCCCCGGCTAAACTTTGAAGGGGCAAAACCCTAGCTACTGCTATAAGTATAACTAACCGAACACCACCGCGTCTGAAGTCAACTTTACATGATTTTATTTGTGATGAATGCTTAGGTCAAACCGCCAATGGGGATGCGTCTAGTGTCATCCGCAGGCTGCACAATACAAAACAAACGTATTTTGCCCTTTTGCCGTGTCCGCACTAAAAATTACACATCTATCTATCTATATCTCTCTTTTTTTGTTCCTTTTTCAGTTCCATAATTGAGAAGAGATGATTTTTTTTTTTTATTTACGGTCAGCTTACAAGAGTAAGTCTTATAGCTGAAAATGAAAGAATAAAAATAATTTGGAGATTGAGTTTTAATATCAACCAAATATTTTAATTTCTAATAAAGTATTTCATCATTCATTTTAAGTAGGTTAGGCAGATTTTAATAAGTCAATAAAAATAAATAAATAAAATTGTAAAAATATTGTTGCCCAGGCTTTTCATCCATTTTTTCAAACAAGACAAGCTAAATGCTATTCCCATACTTTTCAGTCAAACAAATGGCTAATGTTTGAAAAATTGAAAAATTAAATAGGATTAGTAAAAATAGGTTAATTAATATGCAAAAGAAATGGTAAATATAAATTAAGATAGAGTCGTTTATTGCCTCAATTACAGTAGCAGCTGAATTTAATTTGTGGTGGAGTGATGTGATTGGAATTCATTTAAGAAGAAAAAAGAAAACTGAAATTGTGGAATAATGCCAAAGAAAGGAAAGAGAGTAATGCATAAGATAAGAGAAGGTTGTGGATCGTGGGTTCCCCATTTACGTGGAACCATCCGCAAGCTTCCGACATGATGGCTTTAAGCAACAGGGATAAGCCTCCTCCGTCTTTTAATCGGCTTCATTTTGCATTTCTCAATGCTCACATTTTTAACGTTTTGGATATGAATGAAGGAAGGACCATTGGTCAACTAAACTAAATTAATATGGACGCATCACCTACAGAACACTACACTTCTATTTTAATACGTATATATTTATGTACATACATACGTATATGTTATGTTCCTCCTAAATTAGTTCCTCTGCTCTGCTACCTGTTGTATTCCATTTACATTCTTATCGTAATTACTTTTACTATGCTTCCTTGCACACTCTGCAGTCCACAGCAACTTTTTTATTAGATTTGATGAATTTGGTTAATTCAAAGTAATGCATAAATCCTTGTTCAAAAAAAAAAAAAAAAGTAATGCATAAATCACCCACAAATGGCCAAACCCATCATAGCAACTGGCAAAAGAGAAAAAAAAAAAAGTAATGCATAAATCTGCCAACCTTAGATTTTTCCCACTCATACATTTAAATTATTTAATTAAAAATTGTCTAAAATTAATGAATTACATTATTATTATTATTATTATTATTATTGTGCATATAATAGGCACTTCTTTTGTTATGGGAAGAATATAGTGTGCGTTAGAGAAGTGGAGTACGTAGAAGATCCAACTTTTAGTTCCACTGATCCATTATTACTTTTATTTGTATAATATAAGCCTAAAAAGTATCAAACTCTCTCGGTGGCTGCTGTGTCATAAAGTTAAAGAAACATGGCACCTCCAAAAGCCTACCCCTCTCTCTATCTCTATGTATACAACCATTTGATTCCATCTAATCATATCATGTATGTCTCATGTCTCAAGTCTCAAGTTGCCTTCGCCCTCCACAATCACATTCTTAATTATATTTACATCTCTTCTTTTATTAAAGCCTTCATACTTATCCTCTTGTCTTACACGACAAATGTAATGCTCTTCCGACATTGCAATTGGCTTCATATGTAGCTCATTTAAGACATGTTTAGCTTCATCAACTGATATTTGCCCTCGTGATCATTCCAACTACCCTTTAATTATGGTCTCAAATGCCAATAAATTCCATGTCCCAAACTTATTGCATACTTTTTTAATTATATTCATGTTCCTCGTTTACTTTGTTTTATTTGTCTTGCAACCACAGGAGAGGAGACCCTCATTTTACTAAAAAGGAAAAAAACCCATCATTTCCAAAACAGAACCTAATGGGCTCTAATCTGCATTGTTAAAAACAAGCTCACATTGACGCTGGACCTCCAATTCTCCTGGGTATTTGGAGATGGAAGTTGCCCAATAACCTAAATATTTCATAGGAGCCCTGAACTACCAGTACAGTAGTACACTTGACAGCTATTATATGTATGTATCTTTTTGCAATAATCTATAGGTGTGCATAATCTATAGGTATTGATAACTCGTAATGGACTCCTGATACCCATATACATAGTCCCGGCAAATAAACATTGTATTTGCACGAAAATGGTCACTGGCCACTTGCCAGGCATTCACAAATTTCTTAATTCTCAAATAAAAATCTTTTCTTTGATTGCTGTAAACAGAAAAACCACAGATAAGAAGTTGGTACATTCTATTAAGTGTGGCAGAGTTAGACAAAAAGCCAATGATTCGGTTGGTTTCAGGAATCTTGGATTGAATTATGTTGTGCACCTAACGCATTTGGCACCATAATCAGGACTAAAGGAATGTGTAGGCGAGTGCATATATTAAAATACGATATTCTCCAAAGCTTGTTTTGTGCTGGAAAGGAAGAAGGCCGGTTTGCATTGCAAATTAGTTGTGCTCGCTAATTGCTATGAACTTCGTCTAATCCTCCCTGGAGCTGGGCTTTTGGTTTGCTTTTGTTTTCTTCTTCTTTTTAAGGATATCATAGCAAGAAAATTTGGGCCCGTGAAAACTAAAATATATGGGATCAAGTACAGATTTCAGGGTGTAATGCCGACCCTGTAGATCAAGGAAAAGGGGAGAGTTGTAAATTAATTTGATGGATCCGTTGCTTGTTGACGGGGATGTAGTGTCCACCGCTTCCCACTCACTCAAAAAGTTGAGGTTGGAGAGAAAAAGAGGCTCATAGTAATCAATCATTCAAGTTCACATTTTTCAATTCATTCAACGGCTTTGTCTCTTCTAATAATTTCACTCCCTCCTCACATCACATGGCATGGCATATATATTATGGGTCTATTCTGAACTATAGGCCAATTATTAATTTTATCCTAATTTAAAAGTTATATCAATTTACACCTCTAACTTTTCAAGTTGTTTCAAATTTATCCAATCGACATTGAGTTTGTGCCAGAGCTAACCTAACATAAGAGTAGCTAAAATAGCAAAAAAAATTAAAAATTTAATCGATTCTATGTTCAACTATAGACCAATTATCAAATTAATCATAATTTGACAAAAATTCACATTTTAAAATCACTTTTAAGAATAAAATATTTTTTTAAATAAATTTGACCAATAATTTTCGCACTTTACAATTACTTTTAAGAACAAAATATTTTTTTTTCCTAAATGATTTCAAAATAATGGAATAATTTTTTGTACTCAAAAAATTTTTAAAATTAAATAAATATATTAAACTTTAAAAATATCTAAACTTTAATAATAAAAAATAAAAAATAAAAAATTTAATTGTATCAAAATAAACTTTAAAGAGATAATTAAATTTTGAAAATAATTTAAGAATTTTTTATACCTTTTACCACACCACAAATCAAATTTTAAAGGTTTTTAAATCAGACGTTTAATTAATATTTTTTCTAAAAATTAATATAAATATAAAAATATAAAATTATAAAATATAAAACGTTTAAATATAAAAATATAAAACTATAAAATTATAAAAATTATAAATATATTAATCAAACGTCTGATTTAAAAATATTTAAAACTTGATTTGTGGTGTGGTAAAAAGTATAAAAAATTCTTAAATTATTTTCAAAATTTAATTACCTTCTTGAAGTTTATTTTGATACAATTAAACTCTTAATCTTTTATTTTTTTATTATTAGAGCCTAGATATTTTTGAAATTCAATATGTTTATTTAATTTTTAAAATTTTTTGAGTACAAAAAATTATTCCATTATTTTAAAATCAGTTAGAAAAAAAAATTTATTCTTAAAATTAATTTTAAAGTGCAAAAATTATTGATCAAATTTATTTATAAATATTTTATTTTTAAAAGTGATTTTAAAATGTAATTTTTTTTTTGTCAAATTAGAATTAGCTTGATAATTGATTTATAGTTGAGGATAAAATTGATTAAATTTTTAATTTTTTTTGTCATGTCAGCCACGTCAGCTTTGGTATAAGCTTAATGTCGTTTGGATAGATTTGGAACAACTTAGAAAGTTGGAGGAGCAAATTGATACAACTTTAAAATTAGGATGAAATTAATAATTGACATATAGTTCAGAATAAATTTGATTATTTTTTCTATATTATATTATATTGTCCCTCAAATTAACAAACATTCCTAAAGCATACCTTTTATAATCCAAAATTATAATAAGGAAATAGCAATCAACGATCACAAACACAACTCAATCAATTAAATGAAGGATGAAAATCGATCAACCAAAACACTCTCAACTCTTTTTTATTTATAATTGAAGGAAATGATATACACAAATCAAAGCTAGCTGCTTTTTTTTTAAAAAAAATTAATTATAAATAATTTAAACTAGTTTTATTCAGAACACAAAAATTCACCATTTTCTTTTTGCAATACTAATTTCTAAGCACAGATAGACGTAAAAAAGAAGCAAATATAGATCGGGTTGTGTCTTGGGTGTGTGGGTGGGTCGCAGCACAGGAAAGAGGAGTGCATTTTCAGCGAGGTGAATGAATTCACGCGTGAAGAGAAGCATCAAATGATGCACAACATGCGGATTGGAATTGGGATGTGGTATAATAATTATTTATTTTTTCTTTTTAAAAATTTTCCAAAATAAATAAATAAATAAACAAATCAAAATAAAACAAATCAAAAGTATTCCTGTACATTTCCAATTGTATTCCGCTCAAATTCCTTGATAGTGCTGACAAGCTTCTTCATATTATCATCGTACACATATGGCAGTTTATCGTACCAAGTGACATTGTTCTTAGCTGATAGAGGTAAAAGTTTCCTGCACACCTCGCCTTCCACCGTAATGGAGTTGTGATAGTGATAATATCGAATCTTTGTTTCCGTCTTGTGCAATGTCTTCCCAACAACATTCTCAGACATATGGACTCCCGTGGCGAATGCATTCTTTGCCTGTATAGCGTACTTGCGATCCCTCCGAATCCCCGTTCTTGATTCTCTGAATAATAGCTTCTCAAATCCCCACTCCCTATTTTGTTTAACAAAAAGGGTGCGTCTCAGTTTGGCAAATATAGTCAAATATCGAATATTAATCTCAATATCAATGTACACAGTCCTCTTAAGTGTAAACTAAGCGACCAATCCTCGGTTTATTCCTAATGCAGCTCCCCCCAATCGATCAAATCAAATGAACTGATAACTTCACAATTATGATGAACAGACATGAGCTACGTACCTGGAATAGTCCCGAGTCGAATCATTCAAACAGAGCACACTAGACATTGGGTTCTGCTCAATTGTGAACTGAGTGTAGTCCGAGAATTCATTGAGGACCGATTCCAAAGTATTGCCCTTCGGCAAATAGATATACTCATCCACATCAAAGTAAAATGTCCAATTGGCTGCGTGCCGGTACCGATGCAAGCAGTCATTCACCACCAGAAACTGGTTATAGTAGTACCCGTCAAACTCTGCCTGTCCTCTTATATCCTGAACTGTAGCCCTCCCAGCTCGCACCCAAGGCTCAAGGGCAGCTCTTACTTGAGGGCTGACTCCACCGGTATCGTGAAACACGAAATGGGAGCTGGGCCCAAAGAACCAGGCGTGGTAAGCCATCCATTCCCTCATTCTAGCAGCACTCAAATTCCCGTACAAAGATGACCCGCAGTATAGATACTCGTACTGGTAAGGAGGGTGATACTTGGACTCGTTGTAAGAAGCAGGTGCCTCCTCTAAAGCAACGAACTTCTCAAATTTTCTCGGAGATTCACCGTAATAGGCATTGAGCATGAGCTTACCACCGGTATTGTCCTCATTCGGATTGACGGGGAAAGTACAATTGATGACCACAACAGTGTAGACGTGACCATAGCCCCAGTCCGGAAGCATCTTATATGCCTTAGCCCTCATAGAAGAACCGTTGTTGGAGATCCACTCACATTTGTACCATGGACGCCCAAATACGTGAATGGGCTTGGAAGCCAGTCCTACCACTGCAAAAGTGCTGGGACTACCACGGTACGCCCCCATCAGAACAAAGAGAGCTGCAGCGTTGCCGTATGCTTGAAAGATCCTCTTGTTTGGGCCGGGAACGGCGGTGGAGTATTTTTGAGCAGACACTGAGGCGGCGGCAACAGGCATGGATGAAGCATTTGAGGAAATAAGGGTGGCGGTGGTAGCGGTGGTTGGGGCAGAGCAAGGGCGTGTGGTGGAGAGGAGGTTTTGATAGTAAGGAGGGAGGTTCCAGAGGAGCACGACAAGAGTGAGGGCTAGCAATGTAGCTAGTAAAGGCTTAGTTTCGAAACATGCTGGGAGCTTGGAGCTGGTGACGGAGGAGAACGGTGGGCAGTCCTTTCTCATAGTGGGTGAGTGTCGGTGAAGGAGGAGTGGCCTGACTGTGAGCGATGAAAATGGTGAGATTGAAAAGTCAAAGGACTGTCATAACCAGACCACAGGTGCCGACACACACACACTCACACACAAAGCACGAAGAGCAAGGAAAGGAAATGCTACAACTTCGCCTTTGGTATGGGCTTTTGGGAATTTTGAGGAAAGGTTTATTAGTAGTTTGGGTTTGGAAGTTGCGTTTATTACAAAACTGTCACATTTCAAGTGTATTATTATTGTCGATTTAGTAGTGGCGATGAGCAATGGAGCGAGCGAGTGGTTGTCTGATTTTGATGGCCATTTTTAAGATCCTAAAGGCTGGCCCTGTTACTAATACTATCATACTACTATTATCAAAAGTCATAATAATAATAATATTAGTATAGCCCTTTTTTCTCACACCTAACGTATTTTACTCCTCTCCTTTTTAAAAAAAAAATAATTTTACTCCTCTCCTTCTTACATTGTTGTGTGTAACATTACCTATTCTAATTTAAAAATTACCTTTTTTTATTAATATGAAAGTTATATGATCTAAACTTTGATATGTTATACAATAAGAGACAATTCTCACATTCAAATAGACAATAGTAGAAATTGAACTCTACACTTGAAAATACATTTAAAAAAATTATCACTTAATTCTTTCATTACTAACAAAATCACCCTTTCATTATCTATAATTAGAGGCCAAACAAAGGTTCTATAATAAATTAATTATTTCTTTTGATTATTTATCATAACAATAATAAATTTAATAATTATTATAACAATTTAAATTAAAAAAATTTATAATTCTCATAAATGAAACTATCAATTAAGTCATCTCATCTCTTGTCAAGCAGTATGTCTATTTGAATAAATAAATATTAAAAAATAAAATCCATGAGCAACATAAATAAGCGTTAAGCATAAATTTCCAAGAAACTTCCCCATATAAACATGGAATCTTCTTTCCAGTATCTTAATAATTTCTGCCCATTTTATAAGATAATGGGACTAACGAATCCTATATAAATAAGACAGATGGCTTTTAGTCATTTGCTTGTTTAAAAGAAAAAAACAGTGACATGTGAAAATTAATGATGTCTACCAAAATCTGGATTATTGATTATTGAGCTTTGAGGCATCTTTTCATTACTGGTTTTCGTTACCTTTATAATTTCTTTTAGAAATAGTGATAAATGGATAGAATAGAATCTATCTAAATAGAAATGGTAAAATACATATAAATAAGGTAAATATTGACTTTTTTATATTTATGATTGATTTAATTTTACTGTTTTATCTTTTTTTTTTTGAAGTGTTGGATATAACAAAATTTGTGTTGGAAATGAACGGCCATTAATGCTCTGTTCTCCATTTTCATTTTCATAAAACTCTTATCCTCTAATACTCTCTCTTTCCTAAAATCTTTTTTTTTAATTTTATATTTTATAATATTCATCTCTGATACCCCTCAGGTAAATTCTTATTTAATTGATACTTTGTTTTCTTTAATAAAAGATTTACTTGTAGAACAAGGATACCCAATCCAAGTAGGAAAAAGAATCCCTTATCAGGAAGGCTCTTGGAACAGACTTTCCAAAATTTTTAAGTCCTACACAGAAGATGAATCATATTACTCTCGGGTTTGAGCATTATACTCTCAGGTTTGGGCATTATACTCTCAGGTTTGAGCATTATACTCTCTATAAATACTATTCACTTCTCATTCAATTATTCATTCTATTCCTTTAGCTCATTGCTCTCTCTATCTCTCTAAATTCTCTCTCTACTCTCTCTTTCGCTGACTTAAGCATTAGAAGGTTTGTGGGGGAAACCCTATATCTCACATTGCTCCTTTATTGGTTGCTTGATAGCAGGACTCGGAGGTTCAGGAAATCAAGTTATCAAGTGGCGCCGTATGTGGGAACCTCTTAAGTTAAAAGCCATTATTAACTA
>CATIWM010599138.1:0-22100 GCA_949671775.1 Mallotus repandus | reverse complement strand
TATATATATATATATATATATATATATATATATATATATATATATATATATAAGAGCAAATTACATTTTTGAAATTTGACAAAACTTACATTTATTTTTCTCTTATTTAAAAGTCGAACTTTTACGTCACTCAACTTTTATTCTCTTAATATTTAAGAATTTTCGTTACGGTTAAGTCTTTTTTTTCCATTAAATACCATATAAAAAATTTAAATGCCCTTTTAAATAATAGATAACTATAATTAACTATAAAACACTAATAATATTTACAAGATATTTTAATTCTTTATATTTAACAACATTAAATATAAGTAGATATTAAAATATTGTCCCAAAAACATTCATGATAATAATAAAAAAAAAAGAATCACATGCAATATGAAATATATTATGAGATGATAAGGCATTCAAAATTATTTTTATTTTATTAATTTGATATTGTTTTTTCTGTTTATTGTAATTGATTTAAAGACTTAATAGTTAGTAACAATAGATTTATTACATATTTAAATTATTTAAATGGTTCTAATGTAAACAATTGCTTTTTTGAAATATGATATATAATTGTTAATATCTTTTAATTCATTTTTTTTAATGAAAAATGTATGTATTTTATATATGTTATGAAATATAAAGCACTAGAAAATTTAATGAATATCATTAGTATTTTATAGTATTTATAGTTAATTATAGTTTATATTATTTGAAAGAACATTTTAGTCTTTTTATATGTCACTTAATGGAAAAAATAACCTAACCCTAAAGAAAATTTTTAAATATTAATAGAAAAAAAAAAGTGAAGGAGATAAAAATTCGATTTTGAAACAAGATGGAGGTAAATGTAAATTAGGTCAAATCTTAGGGGGAAAAAATTAATTTACTCTGTATATAATATGAACAGTTCTCCCTCATTAAATAAAGGATAATGATTATTGTCATGAGTAGCGATGTCCACAGTAACGTTATTATTCGTGATAATTATCTTTTTTGCCCCTGTATTTTTTTATAAATTTATATTATTAAAAATTTAAAAAATATATATTTATAAGCTATATATGTTTAAATCATTGCACAATAAGTTCATCTGAATGCACTTTAGGTTTTAGATTTTTTTTTTAAAAAAGAATTTTTTAAAAAATTTCTAGTTTTAAAAATTTTTAAAACTTTAGAATCAAGTGATACATATGAAAAATTTATCAGTTTTACTTATAATTTAATTTTAACAATTCAATAAATAAAATTTTATTCATCAATTTAACTCTAACAGTTGACTACTAAAAATTATTTAAATTAATGATTAAAATTAATAATTTTTTTGAAATGTATATCACTTAATTGTAAAGTTTTAAAATTAGGTTTATAAAAAAAATTTGAGGAAGATTTCAAAAATAAAATTTTAAGAAAAGTTTAAAAAATTAAAATTTCAAAAAATAAATAAAATTAACATTGGATGCAATATTTAAATTGACCCCAAAATTTTTTTGTCCATTTGCAAAGCGTGATATTGCGCTTCACGACGCCTAGCAACATCCTTAAATAAAATTAAATTTCAGTGAGGACAAAATTATAATCCCATAAATTTACTTATAAGTTATTTTATAAAAAAAATTATAAGATAAGTGAAATTAAAAGTCTTTATCTCAAAAAGAAAGTACGTGAATATATATTGTTCTTTGTCCCAGAAGAAGCAATATTTATTTTTTAGTAAATTTTATGTGCTCCATATTATTACATATTTCTTTGTAATTTATTACAAAGGTAATAAATTTTCATATATATTGATAAATAGTGGATGTGTAAACTCATTTGTAAAACCTTTAATAATTCTTACTAATAAAAAATAATTATTTGTCCCGAAACATTAAGTCAATCACTTTTAGATTGTTTGAAGAATGAATTTTGTGAATTAGATAGAATACAAGAAGAAAAATAAAAATGAGGAGAATAATCAAAGATTCGTTACTGGTTTGTAGTGATGGGAATAAAACTGAATTTCACCCTTTTAATTTAAAAAAAAATTATATCTACTTCCATGAGATTTGATTTAATTTATATTCTCTTCCCCTTATTTAAAATCGAATTTTTACATCTCTTAATTCTAGTTCTGTTGAACTTTAGTCCTATTAAATCTTTCAATATTTTACTTTTTCTATTTTATAAAAACTAAACTTTACCCTCTATATTTTATAAAAATTAATATTTTAATTATTTTATTTTAATAGAATAAAAAATTATCATTCTTTTTAAATTTTTTTAAATTTAAAATCAGATGTTTTACTAAATTTTTAACAGATATACGTGTGCTTATCAACATTTTAAAATTAAAAAAAAATCAAATTATAATTTTAATAAATTTATTAATTTTTATCAATTTTATTTTATATTTATTTTTTTTGTTTAAATTCATTAATTTTATCTTCTTTCAAAGTAATTCATTTTATATATTACTATAGTTTTAGATAATACTAATTTTAAATGGGACCAAAATTAATAAAATTAAGTAAAAGATTAAACACAAAATAAATTTATAAATATTTATAGATTTATTAAAAATTATAACTTGACATTCTAGTTAGTGTGTGTTTTGTATAATTTAAAAATATATTATAGGCAGTGGAATTCAGCGTGCGCTCAAATATTTAGCGACCATAGCACTATTCAGGCTTAGGGCCACTCAGGAGATACAATTAAGGTTTAAATTCCAAATCAGAGATGTAGTTCTACCCAAGTATAATTCAGAACACATTTTTGCAAAAACTAGATCCCACGGAGGACCCTAATAACCGTCCTTAGAGACTGAATTTGAAAACTGGATATGGGCTTTTGAAATGCCCACCCAACCTTACGGTTGACCTCCGTTTGTATTTTATATTTTATTACTTTTAGTTATTTAATTATTTATTTAATTACATACAAATTACAATTGCCTCCAAATAATTTTCAAATTATACGATTAAGTCCAAATTTGCAATTAATTTCATTTTCATGCATTTTAATGTGATTTACAACACTTGTAGCTCATCCATTCCAATAAATAAATAAATTTACTGAATAAGCAAGTAAATAAATGTGTATGCAAAGAAAGAGAAGGAGCAAGTTACAAACCTTTTTCACACAAAAAAAATAAAATAAAAATAAATAAATAAGCAAATAAATACTAGATAAGCAAAAAATTAAATAATTAAGTAGCCAAAATGCTACTTGTCTATTCATTCATCCTAAAAACTAAAAAGGGTAAATTAATTCTCCAAGCAAAGTAAAATACCTAAAAATAATAATCCAATTAATTTTCGCAAAATAAATGAGTAAATAGAGAATAAAATGCAGGAATATAACAGGAACAAAGCTAAAACATTTGAAAAAGTGAATTAATCTATAAATACCATCTATCACAGTACCTCAATTACCTTTTGGAAAGGAAAAAACTAAAACAAAAAATCTGAAATGAATTAAACAAGCATAATTTTACCAAAGTGTCTAAAAGAACAATTCACATATCCTACTTATCACTAGTTATATTAAATTTTAAGAAAATATTTACACATAAATAATATACAGAAGACAAAATTAATATTAAAATAACTTGACAAATCAATCGACTAAATACAAATAAATGTAGGCATGAGAAATGGGTTACTCAGAAAATAAAAGAAAACAAAATATCATTATGAAATTGGAAAATAAAATAAAACAAAACCAACATAAGGGAATGGAAATAAAATAAAGTTGGAATAAATTATAGATAAAATTTAATTAAGTAAAGTAAAAATAAACAAAATATGCAGCATTCTAAAAACAATGGCGAGACCTCTTTATCGAGATGTTGTCTCAGTATGCTAAGGCAAATATCACCTCAAGCTACTAAGGCAGAGGTGCCGCCTTTTCATAGAGGCATCACCTCAGTTCAAAAAAACTTTTATTTATTTATTTTTCTATTTTCTATTATTATATGCAAAATAAAACACAACCACTAGGCAATTTAAAGACCAATTAAGTTTCAATATACACAGACTATCAAAGTAAAAAAAAATGTGATAGTCAAAAGCAAAAGACAATAAAAATGAAATGAAACAAGTAGCCTTACTGTTTATCACAAGTATGATCTCCTAACGTTAGCCCTCAGAAACATGATCTGAATTCAACAGCCTCTGAATGCAAAGTCGATAGTCTCCTTCCTTCTTGCAATTTTGTATCACTTTGCTATATATCTACTTTAATTTACTTTTAATTTATCTTCTCCAAGAACCTCCTCCGGAACTCCTCCATCTTACTATAGTTTTAGTCACTCTTTTTTTTCCCAAAAACCGTTCTTCCCTTTCTCTTAGTTCTGCTAGTTCCTTTTTTTTTAGCTCTCTTTCTTTTCATCCCCCATTTTTATTCTTTCTTTTCCTTTTTATCTCCCCCCCTACCAAACTGCTCCCCCTTCTCCCCTGTTGGTAGCGATCTCTGTTATCTTGGAGATCGTGCCAACAAGCAAAGAGTTTCACGGTACCTATTATTTTGGCCATTTAATTTTTTTAAAAATAGAGCGACCTCACAAAGGTGACGCCTTAGCACAAAGGCATCACCTCAGCGACTAAGGCGGTGCCTTAGTGTGTTAAGGCGATGACTTAACATTGGTGATTATGGGTTGTATGGGCCTTCAGCCCATTTCAAACAGAATTTAGATTGGACTTTGCATTCTAAACTTGCTTTTCTTGAATTTTCATTGTTGGACCGTTATTTGCAAGCCAATCAAACTATGTGTCCACACATATATCAATGATGATATGTACATATTTAAAATTTAGTTTGCATTGAACTTTTAAATATTAAATAATTTAAAATTTTGAAGGACTAACTTATTTTATTAATTAGAATTTAGAGATTAATTTTTTTTATTTTTATAAATAGAAGGAGCTAAATATATTTTGATATAAAAATATCTAATAAAGAAGTTAACCAAAGGACTTAAATATTAACAAATTTAAAATTGAGAAATGTAAACATTTGATTTTTAAACAAAATGAATAAAAGTGTGAATTAGGTTAAACCTTATGGTGGTAAATATAATTTGCTCTTTAATCTATTGAAAATACACCCAAAAGTATCATAGACAAACGAATTATATTCTTAGCTTGATGAATACTTAAGAAATAAACATAGTTTCTACAATCGTCTTAATGTTATAATTGGCTAGATCATTAAGGATAGATCTTGAAACTCGATGTAGGTCACTCCAGATATCATCTCCAAGTATTCCTTTTACATTATCCGCCTAACTTATTTGTTAACATTTAAAATACACCTTGATTCATCCTTCAATAATGAACTATATTTACTTTATAAGGTTTGAGCACCAAAAGGTTAGGCCAATGTGAAATGCACTATTTATTTATAAAATAACAAAAACAAATATAATTGTGTCATATGATGTGCATTAAAATCTATACTGCACGTAAAAATGGCTAACAAAAGAGATATTTTTGGATAATAAAGAATATGCAATATTTTTCAATTGACATAAATAGCCTTAACAATATACTCATATATCATTTTAAAAGGGAAAATGATTCCATTGGTGAATTTTTAAAATAATCCTATTTTTTAATTTATATCAATGTACACAGTTATATTTTGATTCCTTTCAAGTTTTTTTCAACTTTCAATTGGCATATGTAATTAATGATGTGGCTTGCTGACGTGTCAAAGACAGTGCTAATGGACAAGTAGAGGTAAGCAAAATTAACTGAAAACCAAATCAGTTTGGTTCGATTTAAATTGTAAAAAAATTTAATTTAATTTTTACTTTAAAGAACCGAAATATTTTCAGTTAAGTCAGGTTTTATTATAAACATATAAATTAACCGAACCAAACAAAATTTCTAAAATATTTTAAATTATATGGTGTTTATGGTTCAATTTGATAGGGTTATCAATAATATTTCAAAATAAATCAACAACATCACTTTTAGATACTTAAAACTCTTAATAAAATTATTTAATACCCAAAAATTCAAATCAAAATTATTTAAATTTATTTTAGAAAATTGGTTCAGTCAATTTTTTAAAAATTAATAAATAAAATAAATATAAAAACTAATAATAATAGATCTCATAAATATTATCAAAATATTGCAAAATTACATAAATACAATATGTTTAAAATTGCAAAAATAAAAAGTCAAACAAAAAAAACTGATCGAACTGAACTAAACCAATTTAGTTCGTTTTAATTTGGTTTTTACCATTGTTCAGTTCATTTTGGTATTTTTAAATATTTTCAACCAAACCGAAATGACCATTTGTTATTTTGGTTTTAGTGAAAATGACATTGTTGTGATCTTCTTGCCCTGTCAACACTATTTTTGACACGTTAGAAAGTCATATCAGCAATTATATATGTCAATTGAAAGTTAGATAAAATAAAAAAAAGTTAAAAAGTTAACTCTCTAAATTGATACAAGTTGAGAATAAAAGGAACCATTTTACCTTTTAAAACTTTAACTTTGAAAAATAATAGATTTTTTTTATTACTAATTTGAAAAATTCAAATTTTAAATTTTAATCTTTGTAATTTAGCTTTTATTTTGATAAATTTAACCCTGAAAAGAGAATGAATATCAAAATGCCAATATATGTCTATTATTGAATTCATCAGACTGAAATTATCCATTTTATTTTTTGTTTTGGAAACATCCCGTGTCAAAGTCATTGAATGAACAAGTTGTCAATCGCTAAAATGAAGTATATATTAAGTTGCGGTGGATACTTTACTAAAGGTTTTTATTGCATCGACTACCCTTACATAATTCCTGCTGAAGTATATACTCAAGAGTGGTTGCAAGGTAGACGCTTTCAAAGAAGACTCCCTAGATGGAGAAAATCGCCAAAAATTTTTGATTCACTGCTGAATTTACTCCAGTTCCAAGAGCTCAAATTGAATTGTTTGTGTATAGAGAAAATTGCTAAAGTTTTGTAATTTGATGCCGAACTTATTCAAATTCCAAGATCATAAATTGAATTATGCATGTGTGTGTATATGTGCGTGTATGTGTGTTAGTGTGCATGTACGGGATATGATAAAATATAATAAATTTAAATTTATCATATATTAAAATATGATAAATTTTCTTTTTATTTTAAATTTAGGCATTTTTAGCTACTTTTAAAGAAATAATTTCGAAATAGTTACAAATGTAAATTATTTAGAATAATAATTTTTATATTAATAATATCTCTGATTTTTAAAATTACTATAATGACAATCGTTTATAAATTTTACAATTTGTCAATAGTAACTTTAATTTATTATTATTACTTATATGTTTTCTATCCAATTTTAAATAATTAATTATTTATATTAGAATTGAATAAATTGATGAAATTAAAATATTATATCAACATTTAAAAGTTGGAAGAAATTTGAAAAAAAACTTAAACGTTTAGGTTGTTTATACTAATAGACTATTATAAATTTAGCAAACCAAAAAAGATAAATTTAATATTTTACAAGATGTCATATCAATAGGGATAAAATTGTAAAAATTCATAAATATTTGAATTGTTTATATCAATAGTCCAATTAAATTTAATATATAAAAATTTTTACTAAAAGAGTTTATAAATATATGAAATTTAAATGCAATATAAAAAAATAGACAATAGTTATCCTTGAAACAATGTTTTTCTTGACATTAAAAAATATTTGTTTTAGTGAAATATCAAGAAAATGGAATAAATACAATTTACTTCAAAACCACATTTTCTTTTGGCGGTCCCCCGCATTTGAACCCATTTTTCACTCAACCAACAAACTTTCCTCTGCAAGGAAAAAAAAAAATAGAAATCAAATGATATAATCAATTAAATTTTATAAGAAAGACCTTCTCTTCCAAATTTTTATAATTTTCACATGCCATAATTGTTTTTCCATTTGATGCCAGATAGTATCATTAATATCAAAATGAGAGGAGCAAAGAAATCTATTGGAGAAGATGATTCTGCTGTTTCTTCGCTGAAGAATTCCTCAAATCTCAAACGTCGGTTTTTCTTTCTTTTATTTTTATTTTTTTATTTTTTATTTTTTTGCATTTATTATTATTGTTGTTGTTGTTTTGCATTTCTAGATCATTTCTTTTATTTTACTATGTTGTTTTTGTCTATAACTGAGTTGATGATGCCTATGATTCATGTATGATACTCATCCATCGTTGATACACATCTTTTTCTTCGTTATGAATAAGATTTTTGTATTGGGTGTAGGTTCAAAGTTCTCCCAACAAGAGCTTTCTGCCTGTAAACCAATTCTAACGCCAGGATTGGTATGTTTTCTGATACATGTATATTAATTATCCTCCATTTTTCTTTTTGAAAATAACATCCTGCATTTTTAAGGTTCATTGTTTTCAGAAAAAAAAATTGTAATGGTGTTCTTTTTATGGAAGTATTAATGGTAGAAGATTCTACATTAACTTTGTATTTTTGTCACTTTAATTTTACTTTATTTTGATTACTATTGAACGAATATGTTTTTCATTATCGAATGATGGTTGTTGATAAAATAAAATAAAACTTTTTACAAATTAAAGTAACTGTAGAAATCACCTTAATGGTGTTTGAGTTTTACAGTTTTTCCTATATTTGTATTTGATTTATTTTTTTTCAATTATGTACACAAACAGATGAATCATGTTAAAAAAAAAAAATTAATGTCTGTAGCATATTTTCTAGGTTAAATGTTTGTAAAGCTTAAATTAATGATTTAACCTGGAATACATTTTTGTATTACAATTTCTTTCTTCTTTTTTCTCAGTAGATATTTATTTTCTACAAAATGTAAAAAAAAAAATTAATTTTTCTAATGCATTTAATGCAAATTCAAAATCTATATTAGACATTATTATACTAAAATGGAATGAAAGAAAAAGAATGAAAATTCAATCACTATATTGAACCAAAAAAACAATATTCGATTTAAAAAAAATTATTTTTATGTCCGAAAAATATTATTTTCAAAAAAAAAGTATGAGAGAAAAAAAATAAAAAAAAAGTCACGGAAAAAAAGGTAACTAAATCAATTTTGCATCTAGAATAATTAAATAAACATTTTAATTCGTAAAACCTACTAGACATATTATTTTGATAACCATTTGCTGGTTCATACTTATTTAATAAAAAATCAAATATTAAAAAAAATAGAATTTTATCTAAAATATGTGATTCCAATTCTATATTACTTATTTTTTTTAAAAAAAATCAAATACTAAAAAAATAAGATTTTTTATCTAAACTATGTGATTCCAATTCTATTATATTACACAAAGAAAGATCAAAATAAAATTCAGATTCAACTAAAATGGATGATGGTGGATTATTATTTGATTAACTTGCAAGCCATTTGTATAAGATATGTAGTATATAATGCTTCATTTAATTCATTATTATGATAATAAACTTTTAATTTTTATATTTATATATGAATTTTCAGGTGATTGCAACCTTCATTATTGTTGGTGTTGTCTTCCTTCCTCTTGGCATTGCATCCTTATTTGCATCACAAAGTGTAAAGTAACTCTAATACTCTTAGTAATGCGACTCTTTCTTTTCTTACTTATTTTCAAGCACCATATTGACCATACAAAATGAAATTGTAGCTATGATTTTAATTTGATTGATTTCAATTTTAATTTTTGGTGCATGCATAGGTAGTGGAGATTGTGGATCGCTATGACAAAGATTGCCTTCCTAGCAATTATACTAAGATCCCAGTTCAGTATATCCAGAACAACAGATTAAAGAAAATCTGCACTAGAACTTTGACTGTTAGTCCAACATCCTCTGTTGTTTTTAACATTAACATTTTTATGCTAGAATTGTATTTTCTCTGATAAAAAAAAAATTCTAATTAATATGGTTCAATGTTTAGGTTCCAAAGCGAATGAAAAGTCCCATCTATGTATATTATCAACTTGATAATTTCTTCCAAAATCATCGTAGGTAAGTAAATATTTCTTTTATATATAAAAAGTCTCTTAGGCATATGAAAGAAATTCAACCGGTATGAGTAAATACAATATGGACGAAGATATATGTAGCGGGTTGTGATATCATGACCCGTTATTCGATAATTTTTTTTTTAAAATTTCATTTTTACCTCCATATGTAGGGGCTCTATCAATTAGAAGGGTGAGTATTTGTATTATTTCATGGGTCACGATAATACTATTTTTGTCAGGTCCCGTGATACTAATCATTTTTCATACAATATATTTAGTCTACTTCAATAGGTGACTATGACAACTAATGTCAATAAAACTGAATTGAAATCTGAAATAGAGCCAAACTCGAACTCCTTATTGCTAAATTGTTGGGACATATATTTCAGATATGAAAAGTGGAGACCAAGTCCTTTACCAATTATTAATGATCAGCATGCTTCTTCTATATAGAGGTTGATCATTTAGATTTTTGCTCACTGTTGCTAACCACTCTACCTGATGTGGTATTTCTAGAATACATTCCTATATGCCACTAAAGGAATTGTATGATGTAGAAGAAGCTTCTTTTCATGTGTTTTTTTCTTTGTTTTTCCTTTTTCATTTCATTTCCTTATTCTTGTTGACTAGTTTTCCTCTGCTATACATCTTTAGATGTAAATCCAATAAGTTGAAAACCCCTCTTCTTTTTTTCATTAAGACATCTTGGTTAAAACAAGTGGGTTGCGTAATGTGGTGCTACATCGAGAGGAGGTTTCAAGTTCGAGATCTCCTCTCACTTCAAGAGATATAAACTCTATACGATCCAACTATGGACCCTTTAGAGTATAATGGGTTCCACCAATTAGTAAAATATAGGGTCCATTCAAAATTAGATAGATTTTCTCTTTTCTAGACTAACATAGCAACATACTGAATATTATAGTTGTTTAAAAAAAAAAGCCATCTTGGCTAACTAAAGCACGTATAATCCTTTAATTAATCAATTACTTGCACTGAAAATTGTAATAAATTGAAAAAAAATTCTGGTTAATTATAAATTGAAATTTGGATGCTCTATTCTTTAACATTTTACTTTGATAGAATTCTACATAAGCTTCATTTTAAATTGTACAAACATGTAATGATTAATACACACAGATTCGTAAGAAGTAGAAGTGACGAACAATTGAAGAGCAAAGTAAGTGAAGGAGTAGTGAGTACATGTAAACCTGAAGACACGGAAGATGGAAAAGCAATAGTACCATGTGGCCTTGTTGCATGGAGTTTATTTAACGACACATATTTATTTACAGTGAAGAACAAGGGTTTACAGGTTAATAAAACCGGCATTGCTTGGAATAGTGACAAAAGCCATAAATTTGGCTCTGATGTCTATCCTAAAAATTTCCAAACTGGTAATCTTATTGGAGGTGCAACATTAAATTCCAGTATACCTGTAAGTTTCTTTTTGCGTCTTTTTTTTTAATAAGGAGGTCATATGATTTGGACATTGATGGACTACATAATAAGAGTAGTCCTCATGTTTTAATTTGACGATGACAGAATTTAAACTTTGCACCTCAGGATGACAGAAGAAATTTGTATACAAATGATCAGTATTTTTGTTTAGTTCATTTTGATTGCATACCACCATTTGGTTTAGTTTAAAACTGAAATGAATTGACTGATGTTCATCCTAGACTTGTGTAAATGTGTGTAATGATAACTGGCTACCACCTAATCTCTAGTTCAAAATAATGAACAAAGTTTACTAATATACTTTTTATGTTGATTTTGTGTGTAATAGTTAAGTGAACAAGAGGATCTAATGGTCTGGATGCGTACAGCAGCATTACCAACTTTTAGAAAATTATATGGAAGGATAGAGAGAGACCTTGAAGCCAATGATACAATTAAAGTTCAAATCCAAAACAACTACAACTCTTATGTCTATGGAGGGAAGAAGAAGTTAGTCCTATCGACTACCACTTGGATAGGTGGAAGAAATGATTTCTTAGGCATTGCTTATTTATTTATTGGTGGACTCAACATGCTATTAGCATTGAGCTTCATTTTGATTTATGTTTTTAAGCCAAGGTATGCTAATTCTTCCAAGTCTTATCTAGTATAATTTTATTAAAAAATTGAGCTAGTTATTTCAAGTCTTATTCATTATAATTTTATTAAACAATTATTAACCATTCCTAAAAAAACCGTTTAAACATTTCAAATAGCGTTAAAAGTGTTGACAATTCTATTTTTTTTAACAAGTTGTGGTGTTTAAGTGAGCAATTTGAAAATTTTGGGGACAAACTGATAAAATATACCAAGTTCAAGGATTACAAATGTATTAAATCATACACATATATAAATACTAATTACATTTTTGTCATTTAGCATATTTATATAAGAGTGTAGAGATAAAATTAAAATGAGATGAGTTTGTGTTTCTTAAAAACTAATTAATTTATTTATAATTTTAATTTTATTAAAATTACTTAACTACTATAATTGAATCAATTTGAATCACTTTTTTTATTCATACTTTAAAATAATTAAATAAAATATATGTAATTTACAGCTTGTATATCATCTATCCTCCTATGAATCCACAACAAGTTGGGTTAAATGTTCAATTTTTGTTTTAAGAAAGACTGTCGTATAAACAAATATTTGATGGTACCATATAGTCATTTGATTTTTATTAGGTAATTAGATCAATGACTAAGTGTATCTTCCCTAATTCAAAGAATCGCTCATAATTTAAGTGTGGTATTTATACTAGTCGAGTTGGAGACTCGAATATTATTGGGCAAAGCTTATTGATTTGTTTTTCTTACTTGTGCAGGCCTTTAGGAGATCCAACCCACTTGTCTTGGAATAAACACAAAACAAGAAGTAAAGAGTAGGCTACTTTAACAACTCCTAATTCACCCATTTATTTCATTTATACTTATATTTCCGATCCTCTTATTAAGATGAGACTTGTACACAAATTTGTTCAAAATATCCAAACTTGGTATATATAAAATTCCGCAGTTATCATTATTTTGATATTATTTCTATCTTTTTTGAATGATGGTTGTGCCCAATTTGTATTTTAAATTATACTTTCCATAAAAAAGAGCATAAAGGATGACAGATGACATATTTAATAAATTATTGTCTATATTACCTATTCAATAAATTATTGTCTATATTACCCATTCAAATATTTTGCATTATTTTATCAGGGTACCTTTCATTTGTTTAAGAATGTCCTCCTCCCCTTTCTCTCTCTCTTTTTTTAACAAAGGTGGAATTGCAGGGCAATAACATAGAGAATTGACACTTACACTATGGTCTTCATAGGAAAAAAAACATATATTTTTGACATAGTTTGTTAAAAAGAGGATAATTTGCCTACATAAGAGCCAACCAATTCTAATTTTCTTAGTATAATTAAGCAAAGATTAAGCTAGATGAATGTCACCTTTAATAAGGATATCATAAGAGGCTCCTGGCAAGGACACACTATTAGCATCAACAATATTTATTAAAGCACTCTTAAATTATAATGCACCGGAACTTTAATTGGTAAGTTGTGAGTGAGTTAGATACAGTAGTCCAAATCTTACAAACGGTTACAACTATGACATTGAGGGAATGAGATATCACCATGAGTGGGAGGGAGCAAGAAACTTTTTAGAATCTTGGAGAACTCTTTTATGAAGGTATCACTATTTGATCACACAGAAAGGTTTGAGACAGTCTTAAGACTCAGCGAAATTTATCTTCTAAGTGAGCAATTTTGAGTTCAAAAAGTTATTTCTACTTGATTATTTTTCATTAGGTAATATCTATTATACATTTTCAATTACCCTAAGTTTGAGCTTTCAGATTATGCATTTTAAGAGTGAGGTATCGAAAATGGAAAAAAGTACGAAAAAGTAAATTCAGCCCTAATTTAATAAAAACATGCAAAGGCTAGTAAGATAATATTAACATTCACACAATTTATGTATCACCTATAAGAATAGAAATCATAAGAAATAGTAAAAAGAAAGAAAACCAATGTAACTAGTTGCAATAAACATTAAAATATGCCAACAAAGATTATCATAGAACATTTTAATAGAGAATAAACTCTAAAATATGCAAAACATCTAAAACAACCTAAAGATAATAAAAAAGTGCAAAACAAGTAAAAACAATATAAAATCACCAAAATAGTACAAAATTAATTAAAATTTCTCGAAACCATCAAAAGCAGACAAAAGGTGCAAACTCATCAAAAAGTGGGAACTTTAGTAACCCAACGTATATAGGTAGATGATCTACACATGTTGGGCCCATTAAACATAACAAAATTACCAAAAAAATGTAAAATGAAAAATAATCAAAAAATCATAAACCAATCAATCACAATAAGATTTCAGCTTATAATATCACTAAATCACAACAGAAGTTCCAAAATGGCCAAAACAAACCAAAGATAAAGACAAAGGAGTAAGAATGCATACAACAAGCAATGCAAATAATCCTCAAAATAATTCGACTATATTCATTTTGTTCTAAAGAAGCAACTTTGCATCAAAAAAAATGTAAAATGGATCATCCTTGTTGTATATGATACAAATGGGATTTAAAATGATATGGATATACCCCTTAAAGCATACTTTGACAAAGATGCGACTTGATTTGGTTTTTAAGTTTTAGAAAATATGAAAGAAATAATGAAAATAGGCTAAAAGTCCAAGTGGGTCTCTTTGAGTTGATCCAATAACGTAATGATAAATTGGTCTTAAAAGTCACCCAAAATGTGAAAGATGAAATATTTATAAACAAAATAGTAGCGTGTGCACGTGACCCACTTATATATGGATTGTCAACCTATGCACGTGGATGACTTAAGGGACTCACGTATGTGGATTAGGTTCCCATATTTACAATTAGAATTAGCTTTTTTAATGGACTTTTGTATATTTTAGGCCCAATTGCCTATCTCAAGACTAAAGGCATCAACTTTAAAGGTTTTAGGCTTATGAATCATATGTTGTATATCCACTTAAGGCATGAGACGAGTGTGTATAAACTTAATGCTTGAGGAAAACAACTAAACTAGATCATGTTATATAGCCACCTAAGGTGTTAGGCAAGTGTCCTATAGCCATTTAAGGCATTAGATAAGAAACTGATTTGAATTGTGTCATATGGCCAATTAAGGTGTCAAGTAAGGAACTGGACTGGATTATGCTATATAGCCTATGGGATGTTAGGGTAGGCTTCATTATCCATTTAAGACATCACGCGGATACTATATAGCCACATAAAATGTTAAGCAAGGAACTAGACTAAATAGTGCCATATAGCTACTTAAGGCATTAAGCGAGTATCATATAGTCTCTAAAATGTCAACCATATATTGTATAGCCACTTAAGACATCAGATAGAGGTTGTGTAGCCAAATAAGGCCTCAAATAAGAAACTAAATTATATAATGTCATACAGCCACTTAAGACCTCAGGCATGTGTCGTATAATCTCTAAGATGTTAAGCGGGTGCTGTATAACCATCTAAAGCATTAGAAAAAAAGTTAAATTGGATTGTGTTATGTAGCCATATAAGGTGTTGGGTAAGGAATTGGAGTATACAGTGTCGTATATTCACTTAAGGCATTAGATGAGTGTCGTATAGTCTCTAGGAATTTAGGCGAGTGTTGTATAGACATTTAAGGTATCAAGCGAAGAAATAAAATTAATTGTGTTATATAGCCACTTAAAGCATTAGGCATGTGTTGTATAGCCTTTAGGATATTAAGCAAGAAACTTAAATAGCACAATATAGCCTCTACGGCATTAGGTGAATATTACATAATCTCTAAGCCATCGAGCAAAAAACTGAGATAATGTCGTATAGCCTTTGGGCATTAAAGGGATTTTGTATAGTCTTTGGGGTATAAAGTGGGATGACTGGTTGTTATACAGCCTCTAAAATGTCAGAGGAATGTTGTAAAGCCTTTAAGGCATCAAGTAGAAAACTAGATAATATTGTATAGTCTCTAAGATGTTAGATAAATGTATATTCTTTAAGGTAGCAAGTAGGAAACTAGACGGTACCATATAGTCTTCGAAAATCAAGTGAATGTTGTACAACCTTTGAGGTGTAAAATAGGATGACTATGATGCCATATAGCCTTTAAGGCATCAGGCAAATGTTGTATATCCTTTTGAGCATCAAACTGGAAAATGGATAATGTTTTATAATCTTCAAGACATTAGGCAGGTCGCATAGCCTATTAGGCATCAAGCAGATATTATATAGCCTCCAAAGCATTAAGTAAGAAATTGGATATTATCATATAGGCTATGAGGTGTCAAATGGGTTTATAGTCTTAAGGTCATCAAACAAGTACTTTATATGTGCCATCTTGTGATTTAAGGCATCAAGCTGTGTTAATGTTTGTGCATATGTGTTAGCGTAAGTGTATAAATGTAACATTTGTGTCCTCAGGCATGTAAGAATTGTGGGTTTTAAAATAAATAATAAATTAATTAAGTTAAATCTCAAATTAAATAATTAATTTATATGTAAATTTAAGAGGTGAGGACCTAAGGCTAGATTAGAGAAAAAATGGATGATTTAAAGTCAATTTATTAAATGATATGAAAACTAAATGCAAAGTCTTCCTTTCTCTTCTTTTGACATCTATAAAAAAATAAAGATTCTCTACATTAAAAGAGAAAACACAGAGAGAATTAAAGGAAGAAGAAAGTTTTATAGAGAAGCATACATGAGGTAGAGTGTTGCTAGAACATATATGTGCTTAGGTATGTTCTCTATTTTGTATGTTGCTCTTTATTAACACTAGCATCTGTAAGCATTTGATTTCAATTCAAAAAATTTATGTTTGGTAGAGGTTCTTCATGAAGACTTGATCTTGGTTTATGTACGGGATCGAACAAATTGCTAAAAGCTAGTTAGAAATTGGGTTGTCATGATAGGTATGTGGTTCTCTGCTTCTTGTCTTGTTTCAATTCTTTATATTTTTTTATGAGATTTCCTTGTTGAAGGTTCAGTTTTGATATTATTTAACTTGTCTAAACTTTAGCCTTGTATGTAAATCTTGAGCGGTTGATTTTTTTCATTGTTGAAATTTCTTGATATCTCTTATTTATGTCAAGTTTTAATCTCTTATAATTTCTACTAAAATCTCAACAAAGTTTAGTTATTATAACTTATACGTTATCTTAAGTTTATAATGAATCCATACAATAATAGAGGTTATTGCTTAATTGAAAAAAAATGAACAAAGCTATACATATAACTGAAACTTTCGCATGTGCAATCGAATTTGTAAGAGAACTGCTGAAGTTTTGGATTAAAGATTGAAGTATGGCTTGAAAATTTTAGCAACTTTCATAGCTGAAGTGCTCTAGTACAATAGCAAAGGGACGTCATTCCTTCTTAAGGTGATACCCGAATGACCATATGATGAAGCTTACCACTCAAGCATCGTCTAAGTAATCAACTGTCACCTGATCACCCTAAATTGGTGCCTGAACACTCAACTAATGCCTCCATGGTACTGATATATATATATATATATATACATACAAATGAACTTGAACATATTTTAAACTTGAAGCATGTTTTATAGTTCTATTGGTGATTGAAATGTTTGGGCCGGTTGTAAGTGATTTATGAACATAGGATATGCTTTCTCTTAAATAAAAATAAAGTGTAATTAGGTGTATCCACAAAACTATCAAAGCTAAATAAACAAGTGTCCATTTTTACATACCCACGTAGGTTTGAAAGCACTTGTATATCTAACTTTAGACATTTTATTCTTTTTTATTGGAGTATTTAAATTGTACAAACTATGTAAATATAAGATTTATATATATATGGGTACTTGAAGCTGGAATTATAAAAGTTTATTAGAGTAGAATATAATACATGAACATAATTATAATTATATATATATCTATATATATGTGTGTGTGTGTGTGTCATTAAAGCTTCTAGTGTTGTTGTCTCTGAAAAGAAAATACATCTTTTCCAAACTAGAGTCAGATTCTTAGGACATTATATCCATCAAGGAACAATTGTTCCAATTGAAAGATCCTTAGAATTTGCCAATAGGCTCCCTAACAAGATCCTTGATAAAACCCAGTTATAGAGATTCTTAGGTAGTCTTAATTATGTTTTGGATTTCTATCCTAACATAAATAGAATTGCCAAACCTCTACATGATAGGTTAAAGAAGAACCATGCTCCTTGGACAGATGAACACACAGAGGTCATCCAACAAATAAAGAAGCATATAGTTGAAATCCCATGTCTTTACCTAGTTGATCCCAGTCTCCCAAAAGTTATAGAAATAGATACTAGTGACGTAGGATATGGTGGAATTTTAAAGCAATTTCAAAATTGGCGGGAAGTAGTTGTACAATACACTTCAAGACACTGGAATGATACTCAAAGAAACTATTCTACCATAAAAAAAGGAAATTATTTCCATTGTTCTCTACATCACAAAGTTTCAGTCTGATTTACTCAACCAAAAGTTTTTATTTCACATTAATTGTAAATCTGCTAAAGAAATTTTATAAAAGGATGTTCAAAATATTGCATCAAAATAAAATTTTGCTAGATGGCAAGCTATTCTGAGTATTTTTTATTTTGATATATAATTCATTAAAGGAAATGAAAATTCTTTGCCAGACTTTCTGACCATAGAATTTTTACAAAACAGATAAAGATGCCTCACAAAAAGAAAGACAAAGAAAAACTTGGGATAGATAAAGTTGTCCCTGATAAAGTTTCCCTTCCTTTTTTTGCTGAAAAACTAATAAAGTCTTGGTATGACATTGTCAGCCAGGAACAAACTAAAGATGACTCCTCTAAAGCTCTTGAGATTCAACAGTGGGTTAAATCCATCGTTTGAACCCCAAATCTTCTTAAAGCAATTCAGGCTACCCTAAAGCCTCTAGCTTTTAAGCCTCTAAGTATTTTGGGTATTCCAAGCCCTTCAGGTAAAGCCTCTCAACTGATTTATAAAATAGAGAAAGGTGAATCTTCCTCCTCAAAAATCCTTTCTCAAAGTGATTTAAATCTTATGTCTACATAAAGTAGCTCACAGATTGTTTTATCATAATCTAAAATTAAAGCTTCTGAATTTCTAAAAAAACCACTTTTCAAAACATCGCAATAGTTGAAGATGGTTTTTATAATAAAGGTCCTTTCGTTACTTTGTAAAATCATTTTTCAAAAAATTGGTTTTATAAATCTTGGGACCTTTCCAAACCCCAAGAATATTATCAAACCATCTTAGAACTTATTGGTTCAGCAGAGTTTAAACATTTTTACCACAAAGACTCCTCTAATCCTTTTTATTCTACATGTAAAATCCTTAAAGTTCTCCATCCTAAACAATGAGGTCAAGAACTCTTTAAACCAAAAGCCTTCCTTGTAAACTTCCAAACCAAGCTAGACTTTTGCTAAACATTTTTCTATTGGGATTATGAATAGGCATGGTTTAATACTTTCCTTATCCAAAATAGCTATAGAACCCATTCATGGTTATTTTTCCTCAGTGATCATGCCAACATTTCAAAGTTCCCTGCATGGTTCACTAGATGGTGGAATAATTATGGACCTATTCCTAACATCTTCCCCTTTGATAGTCGTAATGGTTTTAAACTCTTCGAAACACATTAAAAACCTTCTTCTCTTGAGAAAATTTTTTCTCTCCTTTGCCTTTATTGCACAAAGTTCTTTGTTCTTTGGGTTTCCCAACGATATATTGATTACTTTTCTAATGATGGCATTATAGTTCTTCAACAAAAGTTTAAAGTAAAATGGTGGAATTCTTATAAAATTCTAGAAAAGATTTCAAAGTCTACAATTGTAGGATGGCTCCAAAAGCACGGATTCCTTAGAAGTTCCCCCTCTCAGTCTAACTTCCTCGCTCAAAAATCTTATGCCAGTGCTCCCCTTGCAGCTGCAAAAATAGAAGACGAATACTTCAACATAATGCAACAATTGGTCCAGTCTAGAACCACTACTTCTACAAATTCCAACATATTTGAAGATTCAGAACCCTTTATAGATTTGGGTAATGATAATGAAGATGACTGCTTTAGAATTTTCCCTCCTATTAAGCCCATATGCTTGTAAAGTTTTTTTTGTAGAAGATCTTTTTTATTTGGAATTGAATACCTTATCCACTCTAGAGTTGTATTCAAAGGTTTGTAATTAACTACAAGCCTAGGAGTGCCTCTTTCTTTTTCAGAAGCTTTATTGACATAGAAAGCTGCACAGCTCCAAGGAGACCTGGATTTAGAGATTAATCCTTTAGACTCAAGGTCCTGGATTTCTTTCCTACAATGTTGTTCTAATTCAGCATTCATCTGAATTGGTCTAGCTTTAGTAAGGATGTTTCTTTTATCAAATTCGAGCTTATAAGGTAAATCAACAATATATTGTTTCATTTTCCAAAAAGTATTTGGCAAATCAGAACAAGCTTCTTTGACAATGATTTCTTGAAAATTAGAAATTCTCTTTTTTACCAAATCTGTCTTTAATTGTTGTTCAATTCTTTAAAAATAAAAATTTTGCTTTAAATCAAACAAATCATTCTCTTCACTTTTAATCAAAAGATTTATCTTATTTTTGTACATAGAATGAGCTTTAACAAAATTGAATTGTCGAGTCTTTGGCTTTTCTAAAAAGGGAGAAGAAATAAAAACTTTATCATCTTTATAATCTATCGAGCTATGAGTAACCAAATAAGGAGTTATCAAATTAATGAATGGTTTCCCTAAGATTACTGAATAACTAATATCATAAACTAGGAGAAAAGATGTTTTCAGTAAAAATCCATTATTTAAAAAGCTACCTTCTGCTTTTCCTTCTATATGCATTTTAGAATTATTTGCAGAAGAGAGTTTCCATGGGTAGTTTTGATACAATGCAAATATGCATAGTTATTTAGGGTATTTTAGTTGTTATTTTATTTAATTTTTGTTATGATTGTGTGTTTTTTATTATGAAAATGTTATTTTTATTTCCAAGTGTCTTTTATGGTTATTTGTGTGTTTTATATATGTTTTTAGGTTTGATTGGTGCATAGAAAGGACTTTGGAATAAATGGGATGAAATGTCAAGCTTGTAAAGCTAAAGGAAGCAATTTTTGTCCTGTAATGAGTCATGACATAGTACCGAGTCGTGACAGGGGCCGATGATGCCGACTCGTGACATGGTGCCGAGTCATTCCAAGGAAGCTATAATTTTCCAGCTTTTTACAGTTTCCATATTTTAGTTATAATTTATTCTACAGACATTTAAATGAGGTGATTCAAAGTGTGTTAGAAAGATAACTCAAAGAGCTACAACTTTTATGAGGAAACCTTCTAGAGATAAATTCATCTGAAAGGACAAAAATGCCCTTGAAGTTACTATATTTGTATAGGGTTGTGACTTTTCATGTCAAAAGGTGTCTTTCTAGTTTTGAGTCCTTGTAACCACCTCTAAGGTCTATATATAGATCATTTGTGACCTGTAGAGCATATAGGATATACAAAAAGCTATGAATATTACTTTGAAATAAATAAGTAGATAATTATTATTACTTAGTTTTTCTTGTTTTAGATTTCATTCATTTATTTCTAGTATTTTGGAATACTAGTTGAAAGAAGACAAGGCCACAACAAGCAAAAGAGATCATTTCCAGCAATCAAATATTAGAATATATTGCAAAAAGGTTTTACCAACTCAATCTTTTTCTCTTATATTGTATTTAATTATCTCTTGATTGAATTAACTATATATTTTGGCTAAGTCTTTTATGAGATTTACAATGATTAATTAAATAAGAATTATATATCTAACTTGCTTTATTGATTTGATTTCAATTAGTGTAGAATTTGTGTTATGTATGTTTGATCACCATAGATGATGTTTTAGTCAAAATATTCACAATGAGAGTTGGGGTATTTTTTTGGTGAATCGAATTATTTGCAATAAGAGTTGGAGTAATTCGGTAGAACATAATCAAATTCACTTAAGTAATGAATATCACTTGGAGACAAGGAATTTATCTTAAGGGAAAAAATATTAGTGTAATATGTTTATTGATTTTCTTTTATCTCTGCA
>CATIWM010599104.1:0-10861 GCA_949671775.1 Mallotus repandus | reverse complement strand
TATATATACTTTGTAACATTATAGTTATTGAAAATCAATGTAATAGTTTTTGAAATTGGTATGATCTTCTGGAATGGGATGAATTTGAAAAAAAAAATGTAAAATAATATATCAGAAATTTAAGGTTTGCCTGTAAGCAGTAGTACTACATTTGATCCGTTGAAGATTTTTGTCATTTAGAGTGCACGGATGAACCACAGTACACCAAAAATGAAATGAGGTAGCTATAAATAAATATTAAAGAAAGAGGGTACTTTGCAACCCCTTAGTGAGATCAAAAGAGCAATGCTATTTCATAGGTGATAGTATCACCATGGAAGCTGCTCTTAAAATTTTTTAAAGTTGAAGGATCCGGAGTTCAGATTTTCTGCACTTGTGGACCATCTTTCGCTTCTTATCTGCATGGCCGCCTTCTTGTTGAACTGTCGTTTCGTTTATTTTGGATTTTTCTTCAATTTTTTGTGTGCCATAGAGCATTTTATATATGTACATAGTAGTTCATAGAATGATAAATCAAAAGAAAATTTGTGGGTCTCTTTTGGACTATAAAGAGCTGATATTAAATAGTATTTTTTTTGGTATTAAAATACATTTATTCAACAAAACAAATAATCAAATCTTAGTGTTCAAGCAACTTTTTTTTTTGAAAAAAATTATGCACGAAGATTGGTCACAATAATGGATTAGTAGCGGAATTTTTGGGAAACATTCGATTACTTAAGAAAAAAAACTGTTAGAATTAGTAACCTATTAATTATTGTATTCATTTTTTTTTTTTTGAGGGAGGTGGAAGGATGGAGGGAATTATACTACTATAAGATTATTCAACCTTCAGTATTAATTATTGTATTCCTATGTAACGATATATGTGCAAAAAAGTTAATTTGAGCACAAGATCTTGTGAACTAGATATTTTTTCTTTTTAAGAAAAAAAAAAAGGATAAAAATTGCTGCCCTACTTCATTAAATGATAATTAAGTCTACTAGAATTTAACTTGGCAAGGTTTGGTTAAAATGCTTAGTTGCAGAGATGCCTGCAATTTGAAGTAATGAAGATGGACCCTAATTAGAATAGAAATAAACTTTCGGTTCATAACTCCTAAAAAGTTAATATCGTGCACCCTCAGCCAAGAAATGGATAATTAAATTGGAGATTTGAATCTTCTTTTCAGAGTTCTCTTCATTTACTTTCACTCCATATTTCAACTGTGAATTTCTTGCTTTCCATCCACTTCTCATCAATGCATATATAAATACTTGTAGGAATGTGATTTTGATACAAGCATATGATTTTTCAAATATAAACCAAAGTTAATTGTTCGATTTAATGGCAGATATTGCAATTGAAAGCCATTTCCTCGTGTTCATGTGCCGGTTTTCCGTGTCTCCATATCTATATCTATACAACCTAGTTTAAAATTCTCAAAATTTTAATTTGGTCTTACTTAAGCTCTTTTTACTTTCTTTTAACATGAGCAATTGTTGGTATAATAATCATATCCACACATGTTAGTTTATTATGTCAATATTTCACATTGTGCGGTTATAAGCACAAACAATTTCTCGAATGAAAAAGGATAAAAAGGACTAGATTGAAATTAAAATTTTAAAAATTTTAGGTGATAAATTAAATGTATTAAGGACTAAAAATTTTAGCACGATAGTAAAATTTAATTAATATATTAGGGATAGTAAATGTAAATTACCTTTTGAATATATTATACTTTATACTTAAATTTATAACATACCAATATAAAATTTATTTTTCTTAATAAAATGTAAAATACTTAAAATATTTATTATAAATTTAAAAATAGAGTGCAATACATGGGAAGTTGGTTCTGCTGACATTTTTAAAATTAAAAGGATAAATTCATTATGAGGTTCTTGAATTTTGATACTTTATTCTATTGAACCTCTCAATTTTTATTGTATTTTATTAAATTCTTAATCTTTTATTTTCGTATAAATTAAAGACAAATTAGATTGAAGTAATGAAATTGTGAAACAATTCAGGTTTGCTGTTGCTAAATATGTTGTTATGAAAGGTTTAGAGACATGTTTTGTGAAAAATGAAATAAAAAGTGAGGGCAAGATGTAAGGAAAAATGTCCATGGAGGTTATATGCTTCAATTGTTAATTCTAATGACACGTTCACGGTTAAAATTTACCATCGACATTATAATTTTGGTAGAATAAATAGAACTTATTTCACAATTTTATTATTTTAATCTAATTTATCCTTAATCTATTTGAAAATAAAAGATTAAGAGTTTAATGAAACAAAATAAATATTGTAAGATAAAATAAAATAAAGTGTCAAATTTAGGGATCTCATAATTAATTTATCAAAATTAAAAGGACTGTTTTACTGCCAGACACAATTGGGGAGCATGTAAATTAATAAGAAACATCCAAAATGGCAAAAACTGAGCTAAGGTGGCTTTTGATTAAACAGAGGCAAGAGACAATGTTGCAATGCAAACCAGCTGTCTGCCAACAGGAAGAGTGAAATGAGAAGCTGATGATCGATGATGAGAAAAGAGAGGTTGGCTTCTTCTGCTGCCAGCCTCTAACCTTTTCTCACTTCGGTTCCACCAACCCCACTTCACTTTCTCTCATGTTCTCTGGACCCCCTTTTTTTTTTCTTTTTTTTTTCTTTACTACTTTTTTAGCCTTATTGCATCAATCAAATTTTGTACCATGCTCAACTTTCAAATTTGAAAATTTCCAACCAAAATAATAAACATAGTTGATTTTAAAAAAAAACTACATTTCATGTAAATCTCAAACAAAAAAAATACATACGATTTTTTTTGGTTTTATTCGTTTCATAAGTGGTTATTCTTTTCTTTTTTATTCTTGCATATTTCATTTTTTTCAATTTTAAAAAAATGCTATTAAAAGATTGTTACTATTGAATGTAAAAATTTTTGGACAAATATGCATTTTACTTCAAACATTTTTAGCAGGGTTCTGATAATTTTTTTTTTCCGAACCAAAATATATGAATTGTCAAAAGAAAAAAGTTTTCAAACCCCATAGAATATAGAGTTGTTTAATCAAGTTAAATTCAGAGTTTTGAAAATAAAATTTAAATTGAATTTCGAACTTTACGTTTTAAAATTGAGTGTCGATTGAAGTCAGCTTGATTAATAATGGACAGTAAATAATTAGTATGGATATAATTGAGCCGAGTCGAATCAAGTTTTGACTAGCTCGAATTTGGTTTGTTTATAATCGAGTCAAGCTCGCTATCCCATTTAATATTTATGAGTTGTTCACCAGTTTAAATGAGTTTAAAAAATTTTAAAAAATACATTAAAAAATTAAAAAAATAAATAATTTATTAAATAAATTACAATATATTTAAAACAATTATAATTTTATTCTAATAATATATTTTTTAAAATATTTTTTACGACAAAATATTTTATATTATATATATAAAATTAAATTACTAAATATTAAAATTACGAGCTAATTTACGAGTTTTATGATGAGTTTCACAAATCAAATTTTATATAGTTTGAATTCAGTTCATTTATTAAATAAATTTTAATATATAAATTTTTATTAAGTCAAATAAAAAATTGTTATCGAGCTGCTAGCCCGTTTACATCCCCTACTAATTAGACAGGAAGCACACAAGACTCCAGTAGAAGCGAAAGGGATTAATTAATTAATCCCTTTCACTAGTTTTTTTTTTTAAGCATTATCCCTTTCACCAATTGAGTTGGGGTGGTCAATCAGTGACATCTGGACATCTGGTCGACGAGCACAGTCGTCATCTTATGTTAAATTAAACAGCGTGGCTAAAAACAAGACAAAAACGCCGCCAAAGATATTCATATTGTTTTATGTCAATTCTTATTAATAATTTATTTATGTAATTTTCGTACGGAAATAATGACGTCAGATTTTGGATGTGTTCTCAATTTCCAAAGCGCTGTATTGGACACAGCTGGCTGGCTCTCGGGCGGGTGTTTCTAGATACTTCCTCTTCTCGACCTTTTCTCATTTTGTGGATCCCTTTCTTTCTGACATCTTACGCTTTTCCTTCTTTCATTTTTTTTCTCAAATTTTTTTTATTAAATATTTAAAAAATTATTTTTATTTATTTATATTTTAAAAATTTTACGAAGTTTTTTTATAAAATAACTTTTACATAATAAATAATTAATATCAAATATGTAAATTTAGCTGCATTTGGCAGCCATTACTGTCAGATAAAAATTTAAAAAATAAAGTTAAATTAAAAAATTATTGAATTACCAATTGTTTCACTATTTAACTAGATACGATGAATTAACAATTTTGAATTATTATATAACTTTTCGAGCATTTAGCTTGACGGTCAAGGAGCTCTAGTTCAAATCCTTTCTTCTTCTCCTAATTCTAACGTGATAAAATAAATAAAAATTATCTTGTGGGAGGTTTCTATGTGCGAACCTTCCCATCACTAGGCAATAGGACCAATGATTCGTCAATATGACATAGATTTATTTAACAAACTTAGTGGTTCTTTAATGATGGAAAGAATGCAACTTTAATGATTTTTGAATATAAATTTAAGAAAGAGAAGCAATCAATTGAGATTCTTGTGGAATAGAATAGTAGATTAGAATTAATTAGCTTATCCAATGTTAATTTTATCAATAATGTGATGTTTTTTTTAAAATAATAATATGATGGTTTTAAAACAAGTATTTTTAACAGGAATTTTATAAAAATAATTTAGAAAAAATTTATTAACATTACTGAGTATACTACACTCATGTAACTTCATAAATAATTCATGTGGGTTATAGTATAGAATTTGCACCTTTCTATTTCCACAAAAAAAAAAAAAAAAAAAAAAAAGAATTGCACCTTTCTTCTCTTACCTTTCCTATGCATGTATGGTCGATTTTTGAGCGGATGGACGGTGCTCAAAAGGAAGAAGTTGAATCACCAAACTTGGTTTGTCATCTTTATTGAATTATTTTGTTGGGCCATAATTAAAAATAATGCATATGTTTGTGTTTGTATACGGGGGAGACTTGATTCAGAGTTAGTGGAAAATTGAAAGATTTTGACCGCCTTTTGCGACAAAAACAGGAATTGCCAACCACTTCAAGGGATTGAGGCTTTCTTTGCCAAATACAAACAAAATGGTCTCCTCTAATGGTTTCTAGTCATAGCCATGCTCCACCATATAAAATTCCTTTGTTAAACCAATTTTTAGAAAGAAAGAAATTAAGATTGTGTACATATGGCATACAACAGTAATTTTAGAAAATAAATAATAATAGTTCAATAATTGATTATCTACTTAATATGTATTTAGTAATTCTTAGCATTTTTTTTCATATTATAATTTATAAATTAAAGATTAGAAAATAATGCTTATTATCATATAATTTTTTTAACACTGCGATTGTTAGAGATTGAATTTGTTACACTTTAATATTTAATGATCTCGAACAAGATCAAGCTTTTGTTAGAGATTGAATTGATGGATTTTTAGTTCTTGGTTCATTTAATTGCTTCAATTATACTCCTATAAAACCTTTTTCATCATTAAACTTGTGTTGTATTTTGTAGCCACTAAGCTAGGTGGCTAGTAACACCTTGATCTCCAAATTTGAGCACAGGTTCAATTAACTTTAGAACATCAATAATTATCCCATGACTCAAGAACCAACGCTAATTCATCCTACCTAACACACAACAAAAAGACATGGTTTTCAAGACCCAAAAAAAATAAAAAGGACACAGTGTCTTGGATTTGCATTTAGCATAGTTGTAGAAAATCACTATTTCACGAAGTTGTCTACCAAGATGTGTACAAAGATGATAAGAGTGAGGAATGGCAACTAACCCAAAAAAAAAAAGAAAAAAAAAGAAAAATATCAACTAAATCTTGCAAAGATTTGGCTATGGTAGAGTCATTCAGATAGTACAATAAGATTTTTTTTAGTAGCAAGATACGGGCTCTCTATTAATCAACAACGAAGAATAATAATAATAATAATAATAATAATAATAATAATAATAATAATAATAATACATGAAGCTACAATCGACATAGATAATATCGTCAATGGTAACTATAATTACTTTCTTATCTTTTATAATTTTTTTAATTTTAATATTTATTTTAAAAATTTTATTTATTTTTTTTAAATCTAAAATCTAAATTGTACATGGATGAACTTATCCTGAAAGAATTTAAACACCCAAAGCTTGTAAATTTTTTTAATAATCAAATGAGAAAAAAATTGAACGAAAGACATTTTTATAATTTAACTCAGGCCAACGATATTTTTATCTGTATTGTTACTATCCGCGACATATATCTTTAGCTTAATAGTAATAATAAAAGTAACAAGTACTGCATGAACCTTGATACAGCCATCCTAAAATGCTTCAATCAACTTAATTCATTACAAGATAAAAGCAACCATAAGGGTGTCGTGAAGTTATCCATTTACATTGGAGGAAAAAAAAGATTATATATGACTAGCATAGGTGCCAACTTCAAGTCTTCAAGACTTCAACTATGTTGCCACTTGCCAATCCAAATAACAAGCGAGCTATGTTGCCTTCATGATTACACAAGGCAACAGAGATAATTCAACTTCGGTTCTGGGCTAAGGCCTAGGCCATTTTGCATGCCTTAATGAATTTTCTGAGCCTTCTTGCTGGCATTGTAAGATCCATGATCTCTCCAAAGGAAATCCATTTTCCTCCCAAGAAGTAAAGATCTAATAAACATAAAAGCTGCCTAGACTGGAAATTTTTTATCTATTTCAACCGTATTGCATTTAATAATTAATTATATGACGTGAATTTTTGTTTATTCCAATAAATTACACTCCACATTATAAATCTATAATGTATAAAAATATTAATTGACCAAATATAAAATATTTGAAATGTACGGCAAATATAATACATCTAAAATAATTAAGAATCTCTTAAACAATTATCATTTTAAAAGTCTAATTTTGTTACTAAATAAGTGTCGTTTTAAGTTACCAATGCATATTAACTTTTTTTTTCTATTTCACCCTTATTTAAGATAATATAGAAGAATTGATTGAATAAATATCTACTCATTTTGGAACTCTATATAAAGTTAATAATTATTATAAGGGTAGTATAATATTTTACACATTTCTTAATCTATGTAAAAAAATTTTAAACGATAATTATTTAGAAACAAAGGGAGTATATAATATTTTCATTTAGTAAATATAAGACACTCAAACTTATGTATTATCACAGATTGTAATACTCTGAAGTAAAAATCTCTTATCGAGGCTTCTTTAGTTTAGTGGTTAAACATCTCACTGGAGTCCCAACCCCCTCCAAATCCCCTCAATTTGTACTAAAAAAAATCTCCTAATTACTTGCACACTCAATGCCAATGCGGAACACTCTCGATTTCAAAGGAAAAAAAAAAAAACCATTTGCTTCGGAGTTTCCTTAACTAGCAATCCAATATATTCCAAAATTAAATTCTTGGAATCCATTTGTGGATGACAAAGTATTACATTCGATGCCTTAGAATAGCTTTACACATTTTTCCTCTGTTTCAATGTTTCCTTCTATACCTTTAGACATTTTCCTCGAGGTTGCTTTCAAGAAAGTGCTGTTCAGCAAATTTGGATTCGACCCATGTGTCCTTTCGTTTTCTTCTTTAAGAAAAATATAATCTTTTCTAAGATGGGTCGCCTTTTGATTTATTACCTTCCTTATATTCATCATTTTTTTGAATTCGTACACTTTCCTCATCTCCATTATATAAATTCAACTGGGTCGATTAATGTCCTTCAAAATTCTGTGCATACTGCTGTCAAATTTTACTTGACAAGCCATGCAATTTGAGTCCACACTTTTGTGTTTCATAAGCTGAAGAATGCAATATGTAAGTACGTAGGATAGGATTCCTGAAAAAGAACTGTGTCAGAACATTTTGTCTTCTTGTCTTGACAATTTTCTTTCAATTCCGTTAAGAACATATGTTTAAATCAAAGGAAACTTGTCGAGACGTAGGCATAACAAGAGGTAGTGGAGAAGATGAAGAATGCTCAATCTCAAAGAAATCCAAGTCTCCTCTAGAAAAGACAAAGTCTATTCATCCACCTATTGAATCCCACTGGCTTCTTCCTTCTGCTCAACAAAACAAGCCTTCTTCATCTTTCAGGAAAATGTTAAATTATCCTTTAAAGTTTCGTGATTCGCTGAAGAAAGGTGGAAGAAGTCATGAAAGCTTTAAGATAGTTCTTGAAGGAGCTCATGAACCTAAAGATGAACAACTTGTTGAATCTTTTCGCGAATTGTTGTTTGTTGAAGGTCACTTGCTCGGGAAGCACAACGATTATCATACTCTTTTAAGGTAAGTTTGATGAGGGTAACTGATCACTTTGGTCGTGCATTTGAGTTTGGTTAAATTGCTTCATCAGAAGGTAGTATTTACTATTATTTGTGATGCTAGATTTCTGCGAATGAGGGACTTCGATCTTTCAAAAGCAAAGGAAATGTTTGTAAATTATCTTAAGTGGCGTGAAGATTATAAGGTTGATGCAATTCCAAAGGTGAATTTCAAACTGTTTCTTGTCATATTATTCTGTCAGGAACCAATATCTTGACATGCAAATTCTGAATTGCCAAATTCTTGCCAAATACTGATCTTTATATTTGATGTCAATGCTGTATTCATTGTAAATTTTATTTCAGGAATTTAAGTTTGAGGAGTATACAGAGGTAAAGAAATGCTATCCTCATGGATATCATTCAGTTGATAAATATGGCAGACCGTTATACATTGAAAGGATCGGGATGGTAGACCTTAATACACTATTCCAAGGAACAACCCTCGAAAAATTTGTCAAGTATCATGTATCCGAACAAGAGAAGACATTGAATTTGAGGTTTCCTTCGTGTTCGATTGCAGCTAAGAGGCATATTGCATCCACAACAAGTATTCTGGATGTGAAGGGAGTGGTAAGCATCATATCCTACATCTTATAAAGGAAAATGATGAAGTAACTGCTTGGCTGCTTGTATGGTAATGCTTATCCTTTTTGTGGTAGGTCCTTAAATAGTTTGCATGATCTTGACTTTGCATAGGGAATGTCCAATTTCTCAAAGCCTGCAAGATGTCTCTTCATGGAAATTCAGAAGATCGACAGCAACTACTATCCTGAGGTAATTTGAATTGTTATCTCTCTTTCAAAATGTCAAAGACGCTGCTCTTACATGCAAAACAAGTTCAACTAAGCACCAATGATTGTTTTTAATGTTCCTGAAGTGAATCTTCACTTGCAGAGGTATTTACCTTGTGCACGCATTGAGCACTTTGTTGTTGAACTCGAATTTGATCAAGAATTAGCAGGACTTGAAATAAAACTTTTAGACAGTATTCCTTAAGTATGGGATCAAGATAGAGATGAGTTCAGTTTAGGATTTGCATATCAATGAATAACATATGGTGATTAAAATTTTCAGACTTTAAATCAGCTCTTTATAGTCAATGCCGGATCAGGATTCAGGATGTTATGGAGAGCAGTCAGGGCTTTTCTTGATGCGCGTACATTAGCAAAGATTCAAGTAAGATTTTTATCTGCTGTGAATAACATGTGAATCAACTGTAACCGCTGCAGTTTTTGTTGTTGTTTCCTTATGAAAGCACACCAATGACATGGTATTTCAGAAAGAACACCTGTCTTCATTTTCAGGTGCTGGGATCCAACTACCAGAGTAATCTGCTTGAAGTTATTGATGCAAGGTGGCATGCTTGTGCTTATATGTTGAAACTTTAGCAACTTAAAATGCTAAGTTTTGCGATTTTATTCTGCAGCAATTTGCCAAGTTTTCTGGGAGGAAACTGTACATGTGCTGATTATGGGGGTTGCTTATTTAGTGACAAAGGACCCTGGAATAATCCAGAAATTACAGAAATACTTCAGGTTAACTTCTTTATCAGTCAAAAACTTCATTGATTGCTTTGCGAGGACTATTCTCCTACCTCCAAGTTTTTATTTATTTGTGCATCCGAATACTATAATATTTCAATTGTTTGTTGCAGGCTGTTTCTGCAACTGAGGATATTTATAACAATGGGGAAAACGGCGGTATGACTTCAAAGGAGGTGCCGGTATTGATCATTTGATTTCTCTCAATCTTTCTAGCTGTGATTTTTCTTTTATAAAAAAATTTCACACTATTATCATCAAGGCTTGCTAGATTATGATAGGCGTTGGTACTCTGCACTTGGACTAGAAATTCTGAACGAATTATACCTTGTAGACCCTTGAATTGATGTTCTTGCTCTGTTGAGAATTCAATTTTATTAAAGTTTCATATATACCTGATGGAAATTGCAGGATGGCGAAAGTAGAGTCGATTCAGTACAAGAAGAATTAGAGTGTGGCCAGAGCATATTTGCAGAGAACAAGCTTTCAGCTCAGAAAATTCTGGCACTGGAGGCTGCCCTTACAAAAGCTGACCTTGTAAGTAGTCACTGTCCAAGTTCATTTGTTTCTGGTTACTAAAATCATCTGAAAAATTATGATACTGATTACTGAATGATCTTCATCTATCAGAAAATAAAAGCACTGGAAACAGCTCTTCAGGATACCAAGATGGTAGGTCTAAAAACTGAAGTCTATTAACTGCTTAATAAAATGAAATAAACTGTAATCCAAAGGGTTGGTTCAGTGGTAAAAGGTCCGCACCGAGTTTCTGTGTGAGGATGAGGTTTATGTTCGAACCGCACCAGGCCAAATTCCTTTGGACCAGCGCCTCACACGATGTGTGAACATAGATTATTCTCATAGCTAATTAAATGTTGCATAAATATTCAATTAGT
>CATIWM010599010.1:0-23774 GCA_949671775.1 Mallotus repandus | reverse complement strand
ATTAATTTTTAGTTTATAAAAATATCTAATTTAAAAAATTATATAATTTTCTTATTTTCATAAAATTTATTAATTTTTATTTATTTACTTTTTAAATTTAATATAATAAGACTTATCAAATTATGTTATCTAATTTTATTTATATTAGATAAAATATAAGTAGACCTAATAAAATGGAAAAATATATATTTTTAATACATTTATCACTACAATTTTAATTAATTTAATTTGTTAGAGATAAAATAGAAATAACATAATTAAAATATGAAGCATACTTTCAATTAAATTAGAATTATATGTTAATTAATTATATTTTTATTAGAGATAAAATAAAAGTTAACCTAATTAGAAAAGGAAATATACATTTAATTAAATTAGAATTATATTTTAATTAATTTTATTTTATTAAAAATAAAATAGAAGTTAACTAATTAAAATAGAAAACATACTTTCAATTATATTAGAATTATATTTTAATTAAATTAATTTTTATTTAAGATAAAACAGACTTTAAACAAATACAAGTGTTTCCAACTACAAGTATATTTAGAACATTAATGTGGATAGTTCGTCTTGTCCTTTGACAAGGTTGCGTCTTGTCTTTTGACAAGGAGCTTTTACATTCTTCTCTTGACATCCTAATCATTACTCCATCATTTTTCTTTCTTTTTTCTTTATTCTATCTTTTCTATTGTTCTATCTTTGTCTTACTCTCTATGGCGTCATCAAGTCATGAAACAAACACACTTGATGAAGCCTATGCAAATATGTCTATTTCAATCACAGAAGAAGGCATGGAACTTGCTGAGGATGCTGTGGAGCAGGTTTCTTTTGACGCTCACTTTTGTCTAGTGAGAAGATTTTTGACTGAGAGTTCTATTCATTTCGACTCTATGAGCAACATGTTAGCCTCTTTATGGAAATCGATGAAGAGTGTTAGCATCAAGAAATTGGGGGCCAATCTATTCCTCTTCCAATTTTTCCATGAACTGGACGTTTGTAGAGTCATTGACGATGGGCCATGGAAATTTAATCAACATCCTTTGTTGATTCATCATTTATCCTAGGATGAAAAACCAAAAGACTATTTTCCAACAAAGATATCTATGTGGGTACAAGTGTATGAATTGCCGGTGGGTTTTATGTCTGAAAAAGTGGGCCAAACTATTAGTAATTTTTTGGGCACTTTTGTTGCTAGTGATCCTAACAATTTCACAGGAATGTGGAGGAAATACATGCGGATAAGAGTTGAGTTGGATGTCTGGAGGCCATTGAGAGATAAAATGAAACTCAGGCGTCCTGGGGGTGAATGGATATGGGTAAAGTTCCAATATGAATATCTGCTAACTTTTTACTTCTATTGTGGATTGCTTGGCCACTCAGAGAAATTTTATGCTAAGAAATTCGATGATCCCATTCCCAAAGAGGAGATGCCTTACGAAACTTGGATGAGGGCTTCAAATCGAAAGCAGCAATCCATTTCTGGTGCTAGGTGGCTCCGGCATGACTTTCTGTCGAACCTAGGAGGAGAAATGGGTGTTCACGGTCAGAATTCGGTTTTGGTGAGTCAACCATCCACTATTCTCAATAAAGTAGTGGGAAATGTTCGTGGCGCTATTTTAGGGAATGATGGAGTGAATTCAGGCTATGATAAAGGCAGGTTAACAGTTGTTGATGGGAAGCGAGATCGTGTGGATTTGGAAATTATAGGGAGTTTGAATTCTGAGCAAGTTAAGGAGGGAGTGGTTATTTTGAGCTTAGTTCAATTTCTTCTGAATGCAGATGGGCCGCATGATGGGCCGACAGATGAGCTTAGTTCAATTTCTTCTGAATTTTACTCTGAGTCAAAAAACTTGGAAGAGGTAGGTCCTGGGGTCCAGGCTCACCGAGAGCCATGACTACTCTAAGTTGGAACTGTCGTGGGCTAGGCTCACCACATACAAGTCAAGTACAAAAAGAGTTAATCAGAATGAAGAAGCCCAAGTTTATTTTAATCAGAACTGTGGTGGGCTACCCCTTGACCTAGGAGCATCGCAGAGGTCAGATTGATGGAATTAAGGAGAGGCTGGATAGAGCCTTAGTTACTATGAATTGGCTCATCACTTTGACTTTATTAAGCTTCGTAATTTAGAGGCTTCTACTTCGGACCATTCTCCCATTTTGTTGGATTTTGGGTCAGTGTCTAGGTCGGGCCAAATCCATCGTTTCAAATTTGAAATTGCTTGGCTTTGTGAATCAGAATGCTCTATGATGGTTGATCGAAGTTGGCGAGATGGTATGGGTATGTCTATTATAGAGAAGTTGGCTCTTTGTGGGCGTAATATGTTTTTTTGGGGTAAAGATTTTTGTCAGAGGTTGTATACAGAAATTGGTGAGTGTAGAACTCAAATGAAGAGCCTTCAAATGCATAAAGATGCTTCTTCTATTCAATGTCTTAAAGACTTTAAACTTTGGTATAATGAGCTGCTTGCCCAGTAGGACCAGTATTGGTGTCAGTGTGCCAAGCAAAACTGGCTTAAATCTAGAGACTGTAATACACATTATTTCCACCTGTCTATTTCATATCGGAGAAAGAAAAATAATTTCTCCCAACTCAAGGACTCTGATGGTATTTGGCGGTCGAAGAGTGATGGTTTGGATGTGATGCTTATTTCTTATTTTAAGGATTTGTTCTTGTCAAGAGGTTATGAGGATAGTAGGGTGTTAGACTGTATCTCAACTCGCCTAGATGATGCTAGTAAGGCTTCTCTTAGTGTAGACTTTAGTCAGGAGGATGTCAAAGAGGCTATTTTCTCCATGCATCCTGACAAATCCCCTGGTTTGGACGATCTTAATCCCACTTTTTTTCAAAAATTCTGGAGGATTATAGGTGATGATGTTTCCTCTGCTTGCTTGGATATTCTTTGCATAGGATCTCTTCCTAAAACTTTGAATCAGACTGCTTTAGTGTTTATTCCAAAGAAGAAGTTGCCCAAATTTGTATATGATCTTAGACCCATCTCTTTATGCAATGTTATGTATAAAGTCATTTCCAAAATGCTGGCTAATCGGTTGAAGAGGTTCCTGCCAAGCATCATCTCTAAGGCTCAAAATGCCTTCATTCCAGGGAGGATAATGACTGATAACATTATGATAGCAGCTGAAGTGATCCATTTTCTGAACAGGAAAAGGCAAGGGAAGGATGGGTTTGCTGCACTGAAAGTAGACATGTCTAAAGCTTGCGATCGTATTGAGTGGAGTTTTATGGAGAATGTTATGAAGTGGATGGAATTTCCTGCTAGATGGATTTCTTTGGTGATGATGTGTATTACCTCCATCAAGTATTCTATTATGTTAGATAACGCTGAATTGGGTCTCATTATCCCTCATCGGGGTCTCAGCAAGGTTGTCTGCTCTCTCCCTATCTCTTCATCCTTTGTATCAAAGGTCTCACTTCTCTCATATAGGATTATGAGGGTAAAAGTATGCTTTATGGATGTTGTATTGCTCGCAGTGCTCCAAGTATCTCCCATCTCTTGTTCACATATGATAGCTTATTTTTCTTTAAAGCCAATCTTTTGGAAAGCAAAGCTATTAAGGAGTGTCTTGAAATCTATGAAAAGGCATCAGGTCAGATGGTTAATTTGAATTAAGTCTTGTATTCAATTTAGTAAAAATACTACTGCTGTCTTTCAAGACTAGGTCTGTCGCGTGCTTGGTGTATCTGTTGGGGACTGTTCAAGGAAATGTTTGGGCCTTCCTGCTTGTGTGGGGCAAAATAAAAAGCAAGTGTTTTCATTCCTCAAAGAAAAGCTTTGGGCTAGACTTCATCATTGGCAAAGTCGTTTTCTCTCCAAAGCGGGTAAGGAGATTTTAGTGAAAACAGTGGCCCAAGCACTTCCTACATTTGCTATGAGTCTCTACCTATTGCCTGTAAGTTGTGTTCAGATATTGAGCGAATGATCAATGCATTTTGGTAGGGTAACTCTCAAAAGAATTCTCAAGGTATTAGATGGCTCAATTGTTTTGTTGGGAAAAAAGGGTGGAGACTTTATTCTAATCCTAACTCACTAGTAGCTCGCCTGTACAAAGCAAGGTACTATCCACAAACTAATTTTTTACATGCTAAAGCCCGTAATAATTTGAGTTTTTTTGTGGCAAAGTGTCTTAGTTGCTCAACATCTTATTCGTGATGGTGTTAGATGGCATGTAGGTCATGGTCATAGTATTAACATCTGGACTGAGGCTTAGCTTCCAGATGACTCTCAACCTTATGTTTCTTCTCCATGTGCCCCAGGGCTTGAAAATGAATCAGTTCATAGCTTGCTTCAATTCGATGTGCAAGGTTGGGATGAAGATGTTCTCTGAGATCTTTTTAATGCTTGAGATTGTCAACTAATCCTCAATATTCCTCTGAGTTTTCAAAGGAGTGATGATATATGTTACTGGAAATTTGATGCAAAGGGGCTCTATATTGTTAAAAGTGCATACTAGTACTTAAGGCAGAATGTCTCGGTGAGCAATGTTAGATAGGATTCTTCAGTTTGGCAAAAATTATGGAGTTTAAAGCTTCCTCCCAAAGTTAAATGTTTTTTGTGGCATGTTTGTAGGAATTGTATTCCCACCAAAAGTGCTCTTATTCAGCATCGAGTGGAGGTTGATCCACTATGTCTTGTTTGCTATGTCTCCTGGAAACTGTCTCTCATGCCTTCCTTGAATGTTCATTTGCAAAAAGTTATTGGTCTATGTTTAATCTATAGATATCTTCTTTTGGAACTTCAGTTGATTTTTTTGACTGGTTTGAGAGGATGGTTCATGGTTCTGATATGGACAAAGTTCAATTGATTTGTATGATTGTTTGGAGTCTTTGGCGAAATAGAAATGAGGTTTTGTGGAATAATAAGCGTCAATCTGATGTGTCTTTGCTTAATATGGCCAGTTCATTTTTATTTCAATGGCAATCAGTTCAAAGAATCTCTATAGATGTCCAGCTTCCAAATGTTGATGAAGGTGTGTTTCATTGGAAGCGTCCTTCAACAGGTTGGTATAAATGCAATGTGGATGGGGCTGTTTTCTTTGATGAAGGGAAGGTTGGCTTTGGATGGGTTCTAAGGAATCACAGGGGTAAGTTTTGCGCTGCTGGGCATGGTAGTTCTTATTGGGCTCCCGATGCTTCCCTGGCTGAAGCCTTGAGCATGAGGGAGGCTTTAAGCTGGTTGAAACATCGTTCTATGTCCAAGGTAATTATAGAATCAAACTCGCTAGATCTAGTCAAGTCCTTACGATCTTCTCAGACTATTAATTCTCATGTAAGACTAATAATTGATGATTGTAAATCACTATTGCAAGTGATAAATGATAATGTTGTGTTCTTTGTTAGGAGATCAGCGAACTCCTTGGCTCATTTGTTAGCTAGAGCAACGGGTTCTATGCCTGGTTTCAGGGACTGGGAGCCCGTTCCCCCTCCCTTTATTTGTACTACTCTTGAGTTTGATTCCCGTTAATTGATAGTTTCCATTTTCCTTCAAAAAAAAAAAAGACTTTAAACTAATTAGAATGGAAAACATACTTTCAATCAAATTAGAATTTTTGTTAGAGATAAGATAGAAGTTAACCTAAATAAAATAGGATACATACATTCAATTAAATTAGAATTATATTTTAGTTAATTTAATTTTTATTAGAGATAAAATAGGAGTTAATATAATTAAAATAGAAAATAGACTTTCTATCAAATTAAAATTATATTTTAGTTAATTTAATTTTACTTTTATTAATAAATGACTAAATTATCTAATTTTTATATAATAATGAGTGTAAACTTTTTTTGTAATTTTGTCTGTCTCCTTTCTTACATTTATATATATATATATATATATATATATATATTATAGTTATAGATGTATGGACAATTGTAGTCTAATCTAATATAAGTCTTATTTTGTATTCATTATTTAATCCTTTCGAATTTTCTATAGAAAATAACAACTAAATATTTCTAAACAAGCACGTACCCCGGTCAAATCCATGCATACCTACCATCGGTAATCGTTGGACTTTACATATCCATATATTTTCTTTTCTTATCAGCAATATTATTTAACTTAACAAAAAAATCCATTAATTTACCAAAAGTTGTTGGTACATGACTTTTCTAATATAAAATACATCTCAAATTCGAGTCGTGATATATGTAATCTTGTCAAATTAGTTATTAAAATTTTTTTATCACCCTTGTGGTCAACCCAAATTGAACTAAATTAATTAGTTAATTAAAATTTAGTAGACTTTCAGAAAAAACAATCCATTGATTAATGATGTTAGTGATAAGAGTTATAGAATAGATATATTCTAAATTTCATGCTATATATAAGGTACAATGGCGCCTCGAATTGTAATAACAACCTCATTAATTCAATGGCTTACATAAGAGAAATCATTGGTTTTCTCAGCATATTTGCTTTTGTTCTTAACTTTTATAGAGTGGAAAGCATAAGAATTCAGGGTGAGAAAGTGAAACCACACAGACAATTAGGACGTCGAGCCACCATTAAGGTATATTTAGCATGAGAATACTCTTGAAATTTTATTGTATTCAAGTATATTTATTAAGTTGTGGGTAACATTTCTCCAGTTCTACGTAATGCATTTTTATTTTCTTTTATATTTTATCGCACAGAATCAATTTACGAACATATTTATTGTATACAATAGATTTACAGTATTTCTATATCGTATATTTTGCTTTTTTTAGACGTGTTTATATATTACATAAATTAATTTTTTTTTTTGAACAATTGTATAGACGGAATATGGTGATGTATATGATTGTATAGATATTTACAAGCAACGTGCACTCAAGCATCCTGCGCTTGCGAATCATACAATCCAGGTTTAATTTTCTTTTATCCAACTAATGTTAAATCTCAAATGAATATATTTTCCGATACCCTTGTGTATACTTGTAAACTAATACTACCGTATGATATTTCTTGTGCAAAAAGCTGAAACCTAGTAAGGAATTTGAAGATTGTATGTTAGCATTGATGAAGCTGCCTAGATCAACAAATTCAAGTATTAACCATGTAAGTAATCTACGGCTAAAGAAAAATTGTCCATTAGGAAAAGTGCTTATCCGCTGTTCTGGAAAAGTCAAGTTTATTCGAAGACAAGTAGCAGGTCTATTGGAAGTAAGTTATATTTCGATTTCAAAATTCAAAATGATTGTCAAATGATTTTATAGAAAATTTTGGTCCATTGCAAACATATTACACTCAACAAATAAGATTGTAACTCAAATATTTATACAATATTATATTTTTATTAATTTGGCATAAAATTAAATACAGATTATATTTATCGCTCATTCACATATTGAGTGTAATAATTCTAAGTGTACGAAAAACATTTTTTTAGAAAGAAAGATCTCATATGAGAATATTTTTTGTTTGGGAGTAGCTTTTGTTGAATCTAATAATTTTGTACTTAGTTGGCAGGAGTGTACACTTCTAAAGGAGAATACCATGGAGCTAGAGGAGCTACAAGCCTTCAATTGATCTTAATTCTCAAAGTTATAGTTCTTCTATGATATCATATGAGAGTGGAGACGGTTCAAATCTTAATCAAATACAAGTTGGATGGACCGTATGTCAATCGTAGTAATTAAATAGTGATATTTTTTATTTTATGGTACTTAATAAGACTGTAGACCTTCCTGCTAGGCAGCAGGAAATGAGTCATTTTTTTACCTCCATGAAGCTACATATTTTTTTGCTTATTTTTTTTATTTCCTTTCCCTAATTTTACAGGTGAATCTGAGTTTGTATCATGATAACAATGTTCGGATGTACATATCATGAATGATCTGTAAATATGTAGTTTTTTTAAAATTTTTAAAATTGAAATTAAATCAAACATATAGCTTTTATTTTTTTTATTTATAGGTAAAATAAGAAAATTTTTTTTTACAAATTTTACTTAAAATTAATCAAATGGTTTTGCAGATTGACAATCATCAATCCACAGGCTGTTACAACTTGTTATGCCCTTGTTTTGTGTCGACCAACCCTAGTATAGCGGTTGATGCTGTTTTGATACCGAATGACAAAAAAACATACACCAGCGACTCACTTGTGGCCATCTGTGGCTCAGGTAATATAGTTTGTTTTCTTACAGGGAGGTGGAATGACTAGATATAATTGGTTTTAATTAATAGATGATGCAGGGGATGGATACAAAAAGCTAAATTCAAAAATATGACATTTCGTGATATGTATGGTAAAGATATAACATTTCATGATATGTATAGTAACTAGTGAGGGATTATGGAATAAAAAATAAATCCGTTTGGTTTTAGACTTGGTACAACCTAAAGTCATCACTCTTTTTGGTTTGCGTAACCAAAAAATTATTTTGAGGGTCTATAAAAAAATTAAAAATAAGAAACTGTATTAAGAACTATGTAAAAAAATAATGAAAATATCTTCTGGTATCGAGGGAATTGCACATATAAAGATTCAAAAATGAATCACCTATTTATATTTTAAAATCATATAATTTTAATAGGGTAGCATATAATTTTTTTCCATAAAAATTGAATTTTTTTTTTCTTTTTACTTGATGTGAAGGATAAACAAACCGGAGATTGGTGGCTTATATTAAAGAAAGTTCTTGGCCTACATGAGACTGTGGGTTATTGGCCGAATAATATATTCACAAGTCTTGGTCGTGCAACTGCTACAATAAAATCGGGAGGAGAGGTTTTTACTCCAGCAGCTGAAGACGCAACTCCTGCAATGGGAAGTGGATTATTTCAAAATGGGGATTACGATTCCACATGTTCTTTTATCGCAATGGAAAATGTGAATTCAGACTTCAATTCTGTTCCATCAGATAATTCTTTGATTCAAGCTAGTGAATCTCGTTGCTATCTCGAAGGGGATCAATCATACAAATCAAATTTAGGTTACAGTTTTGTGTTTGGAGGTGGAGGTGGTGCAAAAAATGTTTGCATTTAGTGGTTTATCTGGCAAATAAAGATTTTCGTTCTGAATTCTCCCAGAAATTTTGTGATGACTTTTTATTTTTTTCTGTGGGTAGATAAGATTATAAATAGATAATTATGATAACTACGTATAAATAGCCTCTTATATGAATAAAATTAAAAATTATATATATATATATATAACATAAAATAATATACCAATGATTATAGTTAAAGAAAAATTAGTTGTCAATCTGCGATTTGTGAGGACTGTAAAATATATATATTTTAAAATTATTTTAAAATAAATAATTAATTAATTTTAATAAATTAATTAAATAATTTATAAAAATGAGAACTTAAAAACTTATCGTAATAATTTATTTATTTTTATTAAAAATATATATATATTTTTAATATGCATTGTTAAGAAATTACAGATTTTTTTTTTCGTTAAATAAAAGAGAAATTATTTTTTTAATTGAATAAAATACACAAAGATATTTTAGATAAAAGAAAAGATACCATTTTTTATGGAGTAGGATAGTGGTGTTATAGATATAATAGAATTTGGATGTTTTAGATAAAATAGAAAATATATATTTTAAAATAATGTGCAAACAAATAAAAAATTTAATATAAACTTTTTCTCTTTAAGGTTATTAGAAAAGTTAAAGGGAAAAGTATAACTTATATATATCCCTATGATTTTAACTTATAATAAGCTGGTTTGGTAACTTTTCTTCACACTTAAGCACCTCATATTTTATATTTTTATGTTTTTATATCTTATCAAGTAATGTTATCATTATTTTATTATACAAATATCAAAATAATAAATATAATATTAAATTTTAATAATAAAATAATTTGATATGTCATTTGTCATAAATCTAGTTAGTTGGATATAATTAAAATATTATAAATTTAATTCAAAATTATTAAATTTTATTTATAATAAAATTAAATATATATCTAAATTTTATATTTTGAGTTCATTATAATTGGTTGACTACTGTAGCATTTGATAAATGAATTTACTATAAAATATCTATATTATTTTAAGATACATCATATATTTTTTAACATTATTAATTATTTAGTAGGATATTAAAGTGTAAAAAATTTGAACAAATGATATTAAGTGTAACAAAAAAAAAATTAAAGAATTAGATTTGTTATAAATCAAAATTATAAGAATCAACATTGTATTTTGTCCAAAATTAAAATTGAGGAAAACAACTTGACCATTTTTCTTTGGCTAATTGGTGTGACTTGTTACAAATTTATCCAATCCGCATAAATGTTCTGGCTTGACAATTTGTTGGCAAATATATTCATCAGGAAAAGGTCCAATTTGGACTCTTAGTCAGTGCCCTAAGAGCACTTTGACATCTTAATTTTTTTTTTTCCAATTGGAACTCAACGTTGCAAAACTGGCTCAAAAAAGACTTCGCCGTTAACTTGAGACTAAACACCATTTTCACCTACCTACGTGGACAGTACACCCACTACTCAGCTGCTTGCATGTCATTCACGTCGGTCCCACTTCACCTCCTGAAGCTTACTTAAGACCATTACAAGCTTAGGAAGAAAAACGAATTCCAAAATTGAAATCAAAATCCCTAGAACTCTCTACCCTCTTTCTTTCAATTCTAGCAACCTCGTTTGATCCTGCTTTCCCTCTTTCTATCAATCACTGAGAAACAACAAATCCCTCAGCAATAGAAGAACAATCTTTGTGTTTTCTCGTCCAACAGACATATGGTTACGAGTGATGTCATCTTCTTCTTCAACCGGAAGATGATATGGACAACAAGACACAGAGAAGTGTTATTGTGGAAATAATTGTATTATGATGACATCAATGACAGATTAAAATCCTGGGATGAGGTTTTATGCATGGCCAAATTACAGAGTAAATTTAAATAAAGGGTTTAAGAAATAGAGTATATTGAATATATAAATATTGCCATACCTATTATGAATGAGAAATTTGTGAATGTTTTTGGGTATTTGCAGGCTAATAGAGAAGGAATACGAAATAATGGATGTGATTATTTTGCTTGGTATGATGGAGAGATGTGTGCAAGAGCTAAACAAGTGATTAATGAAATTAAAGTAGAAAGGAATTGTTTACTGAAGGAAAACATAATGTTGAAGAGCATATTAGAGGCAGTTTATAGAAGGGAGGTATAGAATGAAATAGATGATTTAAAAGAAGAAGTGGGACAACTTAAAGCGATGTCTGCTGAAGTAAGAGCAGAGATTGGTGGAGCTCGGAAGAAGTTGAGAAAAGCATATATTTGTCTTTTGATTTTGTGTATTTTGGTTCTTTTCTTAACTTGTGTATGACCATGTGAGGCAGTTAACAATTGTAACACAAAAAAATTTGAAAGTAATGGAATGGTGAAGTTATTGGAGTTGTGTGATAACAATTTGAAGTTGCTTTATTTTTTTACAATGTGTAGTCCTGTCTTTGTGAACTTCTATTATAGAAGCTACCAATTTGTTAGAAACATATAGCAGGCTGTACAAATGCAAGAAAATGCTCGAACATGCAACTAACCTTTACTATACATAAATATATTTCTAACAAAACATATCCATGTCATGAAATTTTTATACAAGAAAGTCCTAATAATCAGACTTTAACTAATAAGAATCCTTTTTTTTGCAATCATTGCAATGAGAATCCTTTCATCTAAACCTTGCATTCTAGCCAAAATACATGTAACCATTTCACAAAGTAAAAAAACACTTGTCTAAAAAAGGATTTACATGTCCTGAATATGTTTAAACGTTGCATCTACTAGTCAGGCACGTAGTTCCTAAGGAACTTGATATTCACATTTGTTAACAAGTTCCTTTAAGAACTATAACCTTGATCATCATGGAGCAGTTTGCCTTGATCTGCTCTCAACTTCACCTCTCATTTTCTCAAATTGCTCTTAAAGCTGCCTTGTTATTAAACACGGTTGGCCTTGCCAACGCAGACCTGGTGGCTTGAAGGGTAACTCTTTTGGGATTAAAACATTTGCCCCATCTCTTTTGAATGTAATCTTCCTTGACCCCTCACTAGTTGTCCCTCTTGCTTGTTTGTTTGTTTTTTACAGGTCTCTCTCATTTGGAATTGGGAATTTTGTCTGTGCTTTTTAGGTCATATCTCCAATATAGTAGCTGTCACTTTGAGAGATCAATCTCTCAGTTGGTAAACCAAGCTGCATTAATCAATAAAATGTAGTCAGTTCTCTAGTTACATGTCTGCAATATCAACAATTTTTTTAACTTACATTAAAAATGAAATTTCATGTGGACTCATCGAAGAAGCAACCATGACCTCCATTCCTTTTTTTGGCTCTCTTATTTGATGTTTGGCAGAGTTTTTGCTTGTCTTTTTGCTAAAAAAAAAAGGTATGATTATACAACCAATATACACAAAGCTATCACCATGGACAAACACCAATGTATAATTAAAATGTCCAGCAGCTACCTATACCTTTTCAGATAGTGCATGTTTTGTAGTTACAGACTCAGACTCTATATGTGGCTGTCTCTCAATAACTGGTGGATTCATTGTACGCTAACAAGCAAATTTAGTAACAATTATTAACAATTCCACTTACTAATATGAGTGCAAAACAAAAAAAAAATTTGAAATAGCCCTTACCTGAGGCATTATGACTTTGTAACTTTTCTTATTGTGACCTACCATGTGACAGTTGGAGCAGCTATAGGGAATTCCTCTAGTTGACAGCTTACCAAACATGCTTGTCTTTTTTGCAGGCTCATTCGATGCTCTAACTCTTCTATGCTTCAGTCTACTTGGCATTTTGGTTACTGGTGGGGGCTCTATGCTAACAAATTCATCAACTCTCATAAATTTCTTTCCTGGCATTGGTTGCATAGTATGTTGGTATGATGCTATATAGTTGTTCTTGTTGTACCAATGAGAAATTTGACTTAAAGGATCTATTCTGGCATGATCAAGGGCTCGAATAGCATGTGAGCATGGGATTCTAGTCAAATCTTATGCTCTACATGCACAAATCTTCTTAGCCAAGAACACTGTATGCCTGTCTTGACCTTCGCTGATCTCATACCCCTCATCCCCATTGAATAACACATCATAATTCAAAGACTCTTCCATGTTTTTCTAAAAATGTGCCATGCATGTTAGACTCCATTCTAAATTCTAACCCTCAACCAAAACCTTGTTCTTAGCTAACCTTTCCATTGCTGCCTCCCTAATTTCATCTAACATGATAACAATGGGTTTAAACCTTGCATTCAGAATTGTTGAATTGAACTCTCACATATGTTATTGTTAACCAAATTAGACTTGCACCTATTACTAAAAAAGGCCCTGCACCAATTTGATGGATGGTACTTCATAAAGTCCTCAACAGCTTGTACTTTAATCTCTGCCAACAGCTTCAAGTTATCTTGAAATTCTTCCTCATATGTGCTCCAAGCACATATCCAGAACCTTTTCTTTAGTTCAGGATCATGGTATTGTTTTGACCAATTTGAGTAGATGTGCCTTGTGCACCATCTATGTTCAGCAAGAGGAAGGACCTAAGTCACTGCACCAACCAACCCCTACGTCACATTAATGAAAATAAAACATAAATTTCAGCTATCATTAAATTTTGCTTAAATAATTATAAATAATTATTTATCAAATCATTACCTTTTTCATATCTGAAATCAAGGTGATTTTACTCCCATCTCCAAGATCAAACTCTTTAACCAACCACTATAAAAACCATTTCTAATTCACTTTATTCTCTTTGCTAACAACTCCCTAAGCAATAGGGAACAACTGCTCCATTGCATCTCTCCCAACAGCCACTAAAACTTGCCCTTGCACAATTCCTTTTAAAAAAGAACCATCCAAGCCTATTAAAGGCCTACAACCTGCCTTCCAGTTTTTCTTCAAAGCATCAAAGCATATGAAAATCCAGCGAAACACTGTCTTGTCTTTCTTCAATTCTTCCTTATCCAAATCAATTTCAGCAATTGTTTGAAGGTTACTTTTCTTAACAGCAGCAGCATAGGCAGCCAAATAGCCAAATTCCTCAGTATAACTTCCCGTAAGTTCAGTCTTGATTTTCTTTTTAGCCCTCTTACATTTGGATACATTAACTATCAGCTTAAGTTCATTTTTTGTATCATCAACCATTTCCTTCATAGTCATTTTAGGTTTCTTTTGGATCTTTTCTTTGAAATAATTAGCTAAAAATTTTGTTGTAGCTCTTGAATTGTCAAAAGTTGTGTAACAATTATGCACAGGTTGTAGTGTCTTCACACATATGCCACCTCTATTCCCATCTTTTGACATAAGCAACACAAATGGGCAGCCAGGATGTTTACATGTTGCTCTAATCCTAAACCTTTCATTTTGTTTTAGTTTTAGGTCATACCCCTTGGCTATACTATATTTAGATATCGCATATCTCACCTCATATGCATTTTTAAAAGTCATACCTAGCATAAAATGTGGATTTATTGTCATCCACATCATACCTTACTTTCTTTATGCTTTGCAAGATAACTTCCATCTCACTATCTCCTCCCACACTTGATTCACTATCTCCACCATCTTCACTGTCATCTTCACTTTCAGCTTCATTTTCCTCTTTATTTTCATGACTATAATCATTGTCCTCACTGTTACCACTACCCTCATTCCCCTCACTGTTATCAATTCCCTCAATCCATCAATATTCCCAAACCCCTCTCTTATGCCATTATCATCAGTGCATTTCCTTTTCCCAACTTTTTCGCCCTGAATCATGTCAGATAAATGCGGAGTTGCAGAAGGATCTTTAAATAAACCACCCACCCAAACATCAAAAGTTGACTGTATATCTTGATTTAGATTGTAAATATCATTTTGAGGTGGTTGTATGTAACTACATTGAGTGCCTAAGTTATTTCCTAGACCTAAAACACTCTTATCCTCATCTTCACTCTCATAGTGCACATAGATATGCACTTCTTTCACCCCTGCTTTTTGAATGCACTTTGCCAGCTTCCTAATGTCATTATCGTTGGTTATGCTACACAATCCTTCACAAAGTTTTGACCCAGGATTCAAAATATACAACTTCCTACCAACTTCAACACCTAATTCCTGACTATACTTCTTCATAATATGTGTAAAGGATAAGCAATCTATGACTAAATCATAGATTATTTCAACTTCACCCTCATGATATGCTACTTCAGGCGTATGTTCCCAATTACCCCTATAGTCCAACACCAAATCCACTGTCTCCATCCTACACATGTTATTTATATGTGTATGCAAGGCCAAAAAAATCCACAAGTAGCCAAAACAATGACACAAAGTTAGGGACCACATGTATTGCACAAAACAAACAATAATAAAGTAATCAAACACACATGCAAAAAAATAATAATAAAGTAATCAAACACACATGCAGCAACTACCAGTCAACTATTAAACAAGCAAAAGACAAAATCCATACCTTTCTAAGAGAATCCAATACAAGTTTCTTGTTCTTTTTGCTCCGTCTTCAACCAAAATCGGTGTCCTTTTTTTTTTTCTTTACCCCTTCTCAATGTCTTTTTTCCTCAGTCAGTGATGGTCATATTTATAAAAAACACTATCTTTTAGGGTTTTTGATAGTTCACCACGAAAATGTAGTTGAGATAATTTAATGAAAGACAATTTTTCTTTAATGCAACCTGTTGAAAAAAACCCTACGTTTATTTTAGGCAATTTTCCCGCCCAAAAGATGTAGGTTCAAGAGGTGAAGTGGGACCCACGTGGATGACATGCAAGCAGCTGAGTAGTGGGTGTACTGTCCACGTAGGCGGATGAAAACGGTGTTTAATCTTAAGTTAACAGCGAGGTCTTTTTTGAGCCAGTTTTGCAATGTTGAGTTCCAATTGGGAAAAAAAAATCAAAGTACCAAAGTGCTTTTAGGGCTCAGACTAAGGGTCTAAATTAGACCTTTTTCCCTATATTCATTATATATTATAATTAATTAATACAATTTTTATTGATAATTTTCATTTAAATATGACATTTATTTTTAATACTAAAATAAAAAAAATTAGTGAATTTAAATTTTAATATTTACTTTTGAATATTAAACATGAAGCATTAATTTATTAAGGTTATATGTGTGCAATCAAAATTCATAATTTTAAAAATATATCAATTAGTTAAAAGAACCATAATTCCCTTAAATTTTTTTTCTACATAAGCTGTTCTGGCAGGGCTTAAACCCTAACCAAAACCTTTATTAATAATAAAAATAAAAAGAGTACAATCCAGCCTAATTGGGCAAATAAAGAACAAGGCATGAACAACTAAAAATATCGAGACAAAAATCATCGAGAAGTCCGAGAATAAACCCTAGTAGTAGGCCTATTACTAGTTAAAACTACGTCGAACTTATTTTTCTTCTTATTAGAAACCTCTTGCCAAGAAGATTTATTATCTGCAAGGTCAGCCCAAAACCTAATTCATTTTGGGCAGCACGTTGCTTAGCAACAAAACCTAATTCATTTTGGGCAGCACGTTGCTTAGTAGACAACTGATCCACCACTGCATTGTGATGTAAACTAGGTATTGATTCTTGATCTGAATTATCATGATAAAAACCATTGTCCCTATGAATCGCATATATAACATCTTTATTGTCCAAATGAAGGACCTAATTGATAACCACATCTATTTCCATAATGGTCCTATTTTGAGGTTCATTGTTGGCAAAAACAGCTGAATTTAGAAGTTGAGGCAACTCTTTGTCCCCTATTGTAGAAACATCATCACGTTGATCTAGTGGAGACAAAGGAACTACAGCAGTAGCACCATTTTCCTTTACAAGCGCATCGGCTATAACACAATACTTATGAGGACTCTTGTCATGAGCTCACCAAGACATAGCTCCAACATCTGTGACATACTCAACTGCAAACTGAGACTGAATGACATTAAAATTAATTTATGGCAAAGCAGCCTTAGGAACAGCACCATCATAATGCACCAGATTATGCAATTTTGCCACTTCTTGCCTGTACTTTATTGAGAAAACCGCATCACTATCCTTACTGGCATGAAGCTTAAGCTTATTTGAAGCCTCTATTTGGATGATGTCTTCATCGACTAAAGCTAGTTCAGGACCAACTTCTTGTACCATTAGATTATCTTGCACTATAAGAGCACTACCATCAAATTTGAAAGGATTAATGGCAGCGCCACTATGTTGACCTGAACCAACATATGCTTTAGGCTTCCACTACTTCTTAGGTTCCTCTAAATTTTGAATTTTATTTCCTCCTTTCGAATGGAATTTTCGCTCAATCTACAATCAGGTAGAAGATGACCAATATTAGAACAAGATGAACAAAAACTAGGGAGATGTTCATAAACAACATCAATAAAAAAGCTTTTCCCTATCCGTTCTATCATCAGTGAATCAAGAAGCTTATTGGAAAGATCAATCTCAGCCAATACTCTAGCATAATGTCCAAAAACACCATTAATTGTGTTATTATCAATGCGAAGAGGAGTCCCAATACCCCGAGCTATATCTGCAAGAATAATCTGATGCCAATATTCCCATGGCAATTGTAAAACCTAACCCAAACCTATGTTGTTATGGATTTCTGCTCAAAAGGGTCAAAATCTGCTGACTAATGTTGAAGGCGCAGAACTCCTGGCTTGAGCGACATTGATCCACGACCCCAAACAAGATTCTCCTCAAGCTCAGACGTTAGAAGAATTTGGTAATAACCTCTACCCAAAGAGATAAGCTTCCAAGCACTAGAGAGGCCCCATACATTCGATAATCTGTCTTTTAGGTCAGAAACTTTCCAAGGCGAGTTACCCTTCATCAGTACCATTCTACCAATTAAAGCGTGTTTGCACAAAGATAAGTGTTGGGTATAGAGGTCCTGATTGATTTTGATTGATATAAATCCTCCCCTATTCACTACGTTAGAGTTACCAAAGGGAGGGGCTAAGCAGCAACGACATTTGCAAAAGTTTTTTGCAGGACTGTAGAAACAACAGCCTTCAAAATCGATAGAGAAGATGAATTAACAGGGATAGAAAATATAGCTTGGTGACTAACTATGTCCATGATGAGAAGAGATTGGATCACCGACAAAAAAAACCAGCTAGCTACCGGAGTCACCAGATGAAATATCCTAGCGGCTAGGGTTACATTGTCTTCAACAAAAAAAAAATATATATCCATAATTCCTTTAAAATGAACTAACTTAAGAAATTTTTCTTCTTTGTAGTTTAATTTTAAAATTGAACATTAATTAATTGTTATGTTTCTTTTCATCTCTTTTTTACTAACAATTTTTTCATAAATAGCCAAAAAACCAAAAAACAATATCAAAAGTCACATTGACAAAAAATATTTTCAAAAATAGCTTTAAAGAAGTTTTTTTTTTCCAAATCTATATCTCTTCTAGAAGTTGTTTGACTCTTTTAGAAGCTATTTGACTAATCAAATCACTAATTTGATCCTTCTATTTTTTTGAATCAAATTTGATCCTTCTATTTTTTTAAATCACACATTTTGTTCTACTTTTTTCAATTTTTTTCTCAACATTTTTTTGCTAAACTTTTTTTTTTCTATTTTTAAGGTACTGTTTTTTATCAATATTTTTTTATGCTCAACATTTTTTCTATTTTTAAAGTACTCTTAACATTTTATTTTTTGCTCAACATTTATTTTATTTTATTTTTTGCTCAACATTTTTCTCAATGTTGTTACATATTGTTTAACATATGCACGTCCTCTTCAGCTCTACAACACTGCCTCTCCTTCATTTACAGGTGCAAGTGCTACCACCCATTGCCTTAAACTCTTCATAATGTATCTGAAAATTATTCATGTCAAAATATTAGTTTCCTAATCCCAGGCCCAACATATAAATAACCAAGTTGTTTGTGGGGTTTAGTTTCTTAAAAAGGTTTGTTCATTTGTTAGCTTATGGAAGTTTGACACATGTATTACAGGGAGTCGATTTTTGTCCAATTATACATCTCAATTAGTTATATTAATTTAACTAACTAACAAAAAAATTAACTAAAACAAAGCTTATTTGGCGTATTTAACAAAAAATTTAATTAAAATTTTTTATGATGTATTTGTAACATCCATAAAAAAACAAAAAAGCAATGAAAATTAAGAAAAAGCAACAACACTGAAAAATAAAAAGCAACAAACAGCAATAAGACTGAAAAACCGAAGCAACAAAAAGTAACAAAAAGCAACAACCCTAAAAAATAAAAAGCATTATATTACTCTTTTTCTCATTCATTTTATGGTACCTAGCATACTTTATATGGATACCGTAGGACTCTTCTACGACAGTAAAAAACATGTGATTATCAACAACAAAAAATTGACAAGAATGAGTGTGTCTTTTATTTTCTTTGTTTTTGGGAAGTCCATGTAGGATGCAGTTAAATTCAATTCATTTTATTAGTCCATTACTAGGTAACATTGTGAAACAATTCAGCATAATCTACATCATATATGACCATCATACTCCACATCTTCAACTCTTAATTGTTTTCTATCTACTTTCACTTGATATTGCATGATCCAATCATAAGGCCAAAGAATAATATTATTATAGAGACATAAAAAGTTAAAATCACACCCAATATCAACTAACGTAAGGCATAAGAAATTAGTACATTCATAGGGGTAACATTGTACGTAGATACACCTGTTATTGGAGTTCTACTTTGATTTTCAGTAGTATAAAATGCAAGAGCACTCTCTCATGACCTTACCCTTACCTAAAGAGAACAAAAAACATTTTAGTGAAAATTCCAAATTACAAAGAGAGCACCTAGTTAACAGATTTATGCAAAAGTAAACCTCTCTTTGGGTGGGAATAAACTTCCATGGTATTCCATCAGCAACATCAGCATTAAATTGCATTACAAGCTCCCTAAGAAATTAAAAAAGAGATATGTCATAATTAAAATACATGCATAAGACTAAAAAAAAGTGTTATATATATATGTGGACTAAACAACCAAATAGTAAAAGCTCTAAGTTCTGCTTTAAATCTATAAAAGAAAGCTCAAATCATTCAATTTATTCATCACTTCACAGACATTAACAAGCTTAAAATTAAGGAAGCAATAAAAGAACATATATCACTGTAATCTTTTTTTCTTAACTCATGTAAGAAAATAATATCAAAACACTTAAAGGCATACAAGAACATTATCCCTCTCAATTTATTTAAAAAGAGGATATATTTAGAGTAGTTAATAACCAAAAATGGTTAAGAAAGAAAAAGACCTTGTAGCAATTGTTCCTTGTTTATCATGGCATGTAATCTTCTCTTCAACACTCTAAAGAAAAACACACATAATAAACAACATCAGCTAATCAAACACAAAGAATAGAGTAATCTTATTCTTCCCTGTAAGAACAGAGACTTCCATTACGACCTTGATCATCTAAAATTTTATAAAGTTCAACAATATCACTCGATTTACATATAATAAGCAAGTAGACGAGTACAATCTCTAGTACAACAAGCAATTAAGATGCACACATGAAAATGTAGAAAGTGAGGAAAAAAGGAAAAAGAGGCAGGAGTAACAAACATGCAAAGCATACTTTATGTGTATAAGGTGCTACTTACATATAAACCATATGTGATAAGAAGCAGTGCTTGTATGTAACACCCCTTCTTATTGACACCATCTCTATGTATTATCACTGTATAATAGCACATCGAAGGCATCACTAGGGAGGAATGTTACCTAAAACTACCTTCAATGGTATGATGAACTCAATATCACTTAAAATAACCATCCAACAATATGCATCATAACAACTAGCTTAATTAGTTAACAATAAGCTAAGATATTTACACAAGATGGCAAGAGAGATAATAGCTTCGTATACATATTATAATATTATCCAAACTACCAAAATCCCAAAAATACAAAGCTCTCTCTTTCTACACAGTACACTTGGTACTAAACCAAACTTATTCTTGTACTTCCAAAGCTCATACATTAATTCCTACATTCACTTCCACTAACTTGCCAACACCCAATTTGAAGTCTTGACTTCACATCCGTGCTGAAGCCATTAACGGTTACTCTATAAAAATTATGTTAAGAGAAGGGTGAGTACTTACGAGAAAATACTCAGTGAGTTAACAACAAAGGAAAGTAACAAATAACATAGGAAAATAAGAATATCACAGGTCATGGTTTCATATAAATACTCACAGTTCACTTGTAGTTTGTATTGTAAACAAATAATATCAATTTACTCAAAAGTATTTTGTAGCAAGTCATTTATATAAAATAGTCCACAATATTATAACATCAAAATCTCAGGTGATCCCAATAACATTAATCATAATAAAATAACTCACTGCAATATAATGACATAGCTTTACAAAATAATTCATAATAAGAGCATTACCATAGTAAACTACATACATATAACATTGACATCGGATATAGTGTGGACCTGCACTATACCGAAACCAAATAATAACGTCAGTATGCATACGACATTTTAAGTGTGATAAACACTTAAGCCAACAAATATGTATATATCTCACTTCCGTCAATTTCTTCCGATTGCCAAACCATAGACAAAAATATGTATCTGACCTCAAGCAACAGATATACATATATTCTAGGCATGGTCTTACATCTATTAGATAAAATGTGCATCTGGCCCTAGGCATTAGCTATACACACTTCAAAATATGTATCCGGCCCCAGGCAATAACTATACATATTTTCTAGGCATAGTCTTACTTCAACCAGATAAAATGTGCATCCAGCCCCAGGCATCGGCTATACACACTTCAAAATATGTATCCGGCCCCAGGAAATGACTATACATTTTTTCTAGGAATGCCTTACATCTTCAAGGTAAAATGTACACCCTGCCCCAGGCAACGGCTATACACATTTAGCTCTGCCATGTCCCAGACATGGTCTTACTACCACCAACATACGGTGTTTATTCATTGCTTTTATTGCTCAAAACACATTCATCAATTGCTTGTTGATAAATACTATGCATACTTTTCATAGACAAAATATACTTCTCACGTATACTAAAAATATTCCTAAAATCAATCTATTGTATACTGAATATATTACCATAAGGTATACTCCAAACGATTTCTTAAAATAAAATATTTCAACCAGTTTTCATATCTAAACACATATACCTTTGGAGTCCAAGTATACCCTTTGAATACTTAATTAACACCCTAGGTACACCTTTGGGGTAAGGGTATATAGAATTTACTTTTCATTTCACAAAATATTCTACTTAATATACATGCATGTCCATAGTTACATGTACAATGTCCACTTGAACTTCACGCCCATTACTGACCCGCAATTATCCTTAATTTCAGTATGGTCACATTTGGATATGATTACCACTGATCCATTAACATGCATTCAAGAATCCATAGTCTAACCCCACCATTTTCATAATAAAACTCAATTGAACTAGATATAATGACCCCACCAAAGTAGATTTGGAGGGCTAACTTTGGCAAATTCCTGAGAGTTGTAGGGAAGGATTTGGAAGCTTAAATTTTATAAAATATTAGATCTATGTGTCTAGTATATACTTTAAAAATTTCACCTTAACTTCATAACTTCAAAGAAATTTATAGAGGTCAAATCACAATCAACTCAAGTACTTTAACAGATTGAGCATTAAAAAATATGGCTTCGTTCAACCATCATAAAGCTAAATCAACTCTAGATCAAAACTAAAAATTTAGAGATAACATTTCCAAGTTTCTATCAAATCAAAATTAACGTCATTTGAGTTTCAGAGCTAAATTTATGGTCTTTTAAAGTTTGCTGCTTTGACTCAATAGATTATCAACTTGACAGAATTCACAAGGTGCAATAAAAAAATTCATAAAAAATTCTATGATTTATATTCTTAAAGAAAATTTATCTAGATTTGAATGTGTGTATATCTAGAGTGGTTTGCAATTGGCTTTACACCAATTGGATTTGTGCAGTAGGAGTAACATCAATACTAATTGAGCATGGTCAAGCTGTCTACAGATTGTGCACACTAAAATATGTGGCTCTAAAAGACCATTAAAATAATAGAATTATGTTTTTCTTATTCTAGAAAATTTTTAGGCAATACCTTTAGGTTTCTATAGTCATAAATTTCATCTCATTTGGAGCTATAGAGTTTAAGATATGACTTACATACTTTTACTGCTTACAGGTGCACCGAATTACTAAAACTTTAATGGTACATCTTTTTGTTCCTTGATAAATTCTCAACCAGTATAAACCAAGACTTATATAACCTTCACACAAATCATACTTAAACAATTAACTTTGACAAGTAGTTTTGGAACAAAAATTTCATAATTTTTCAAGAATTAAAACTTAACTAAACAAAGAGTTCCAAGGAAATAAACTATAGGAAACAAGTAGAAACTTGATTTTCACTTACCAACAAATAGATGTTCAATTAAATAAAAAGAATCCAAAGAAAAGAGAAATAGAATTCCACTCACCAACAAGAAGATAATCAATTAAATAAAATTTAAGAGACAAATCTAAATCTAAAAGAAGAGAAGGAAAGAAATTTCACTCACCTTGCTAGAGCTCCTTCACCCCTTTCTCTCAAATCACCCATAGCACCACTTTATCCCCCCCCCCCCCCCCCCCCCCCCCCTTTTTTTTTATTAAGAGAAAACTCCCCATATGAAGCTATCCTTCTCCCATAAGATAAGTCTTACATCTTAAAAAGATAAT
>CATIWM010598916.1:0-15295 GCA_949671775.1 Mallotus repandus | reverse complement strand
TTATATTTTAGTTAATTCAATTTTTATTAGAGATAAAATAGAATGTTAACCTAATTAAAATAGGAAATAGTCTTTCAATCAAATTAAAATTATATTTAATTAATTTAATTTTACTTTTATTAGTAAATGACAAAATTATTCAATTTTTATACAATAATGAGTGAAGACTTTTTTTTGTAATTTTACATATATATATATATATATATATATATATATACATACTATCCTAAAACTTTAACTTAACTTTATATATACATACTATCCTAAAACTTTAACTTAACTTTAAATTTTATTCTTATTAAAGTCCTTTTTACCTTTATTTTTTGAAAAAAAAAAAAAACCCATCATATGCTGACCTATATTGATACAATGTTGAATACTAACACAATAAAATTAACATGTGTAGGTATCAGCTTAGCGTAGCAGCCATCTTTTAGGTCGGAAAAACATAAAAGAGATTTCAGTGAGATCAAAATCAAAATTTTAAGAGTTTTAAGTGGTAAATTTAATGTTTAGATCGATAATATAATCTGATTAAAATGTTATGAAAGATGAGTGTAAATTTCCAATTAGATGCAATGCTATGGATATCCAAATAAAGAGCGGTTCAAACTTTTACCTTCCTCTATCCTCCCTTTGTGGTGGAAAATTAAACCTCTCAAATTCTATCTTTAACAATATATATATATATGTATGAGTTTTTTTTTAAGCTATCCCCTCTACCCTGACCCTTATCATCAACCATAAATTATGTCAATAAATCTTTCCCATTTATTTTTAGTCTATCTTTAAAATTTAAAAAAAAAAATTTGTTTCTTACCTAAACAAGTCTAATTAAAAAAATTTCCTCATATTTACTTAGATATAAATTTATTCCAGTTGATTGATCAGGGTCCTGTTTCCATAATTTTTCTTTTCCCTACAATGATTTTTTTTCCCTTTTATCTTTTCCCGGTGACCAATCAGTAATTACATTCACAGTATATGCTATTTTGTGAGTAAATTATTTAGCTCACATCACATAGACCATGGCAAAGAACAAAGCAATTGGCAATACACTTCACCAATAAAGGAAGGTCTAAAAAAAATTGTTTCAAAAACAACTGCCTATCTTTCTTGTTACATTAGCTATACATTAAAATATCCATTTCTCTGTACATAATTTTCAACCTGATCTAACAGTAATCCAATCTTCTGATGAACCAAAATCACTTTCCATAGAATCCTGCCTCTCCTCTATTCTCTTCCATTCCTCAAAATGCCGGGTCGAAAATGGATTTCGACCTCTGTAATCGTCTTCATTATGAGTTTCTGCTTCATCAGAATCATAACCTTCTTCCACAATTCCAATGTCGAAAACACTTGCTGGCGAATTGGCGAATTTAACTTGCAATTTCTCAGAAATAAAGGGATGATCAAGCAGCTGTTCAGCCGTCCACCTCCTGTCAGGTTGCCTTTCTAAGCATTTGGACAAGAAATCCAAGCCCTCTTCTGACAAATGTTTTGGAAATTGAGGCTTCTCGTCGCTACACGCAATCTTTAACACTGCAGCCATTGGATCCGAAGCCTGACCAGACCATGGAGTTTTTCCAGTGGCCATTTCAATAACTGTGCATCCTAAGGACCATATATCAGAAGCAAAATCCAATCTTTCTTTTCTCAGAACTTCAGGAGCCATCCACAATGGAGTTCCCCCAATATCCAGACAGAAACCCCCGAAATTTCCATTCATTTTGGGATCTCTTAACCTCTTTGCACATCCAAAATCCGCCAACTTTATGTTTCCTGAAGAGCCCAAAAGCACATTCTTGCACTTAAGATCACAATGCACAATCCCTTGCTCATGAATATGCTTCAGACCACAAAGAATCTCTCTAGTATATACACGAATAACTTCTTCATCTAAAGAACCTCCAAATTTCTCTGCGATATCTGATAAACTGCCTCCAGGCATGTACTCCATGAAAATACTTAATGTGCTTTCATCATTTGATGGTTCTTTTGACATGTTCCTTCCAAGATACTTAACAACATAAGGTGAATCTAAACTCTCAAGAAAATTAGCCTCGTTCTCTAAAGATCGAACAGCCTTTTTGGATTGAGAAAATTTAACAATAAACAGTTCTCCAGTAGATTTATTCATAGCCAAATGAACATTACCATGTGATCCTGATCCAATAACTTTGCCTTTCAACCATTCACCAGGCTTTGGCGACGAGCGTTGGTTAATTCTGACCATTTCCTTTTCTTCTTTCGGTTGTGAACAGTATAGAAACAACAGCAGCAACAACAATCTGCTTCTTGAATCTTGAATCGGGCGCACAGACCCAACTCAAAATATGAAACTGTTGATCCTTTTCTAATCATACAGTTCTCAAACTTGTCCAGTTTGATACGAGTTAACAGGACTGATCAAAACCGGTGCTGAAATAGCAATATTAAAATACAAGTAAAACAGAAACAGAAACAACAAGAAAACGTATATATGATCAAGAAAACCCACAAAGAATCAAGAAAATGGAAATGAACAAGAACAGTTATTGAAAACTTAACACCATTAATCAATGCGAAGAGCGGTTTCCGAGAAGTGGAAACCGCCCTCACATGGATGAATAGTGATCTTGTAATGGACCCTTTACCAGAGAAGAAAAAAAATTCTCTGATGGAGGGATGGTGGAAAGATAGATGTTGAGCAGGATCCTGATTATAAACAGGGGTAGTTCTTTTTTTCGATGTTCAGGAGATATATGCCAATGATTGGCTATCCAAGAGTTGTGGAACTAGGTTGTCTGATTTTGAAAAAAAAAAAAATCTCAAGTAAAAAAAGAACCGCTAAAGAGAGTAGCGGTTAATAAAAGATAGTTTGCAGGTCTTACGTTGCTCAACCTTATAACAGCAAGTTTGTAATTAGTGATTATTATATGTTATGCGCATAATAAATTTTCTTTAATTTTAATTAATAATGTTTTTTTTGGTTTAAATTAATTGGTTTGACTCGTGGGAATTGAAATTTTAAGAGGTAAATGATTCCAATACCATTAAACTCTAGATAATAGATAATTTATGAAAATTTATGAAAATTTTCTATAATTTGAATATATTGCATTTAATGGTTGAATTTAAACGGGAAAAAAAAAGTAAGGTTTTAATTATTTATTTATTTTTGGGGAAAAAAAGTTAGGTTTTAAAGGTACTAGAATGTTTCATAATGTAACAATTCATGAGTTCAATGGTCCAAAAGTAATTAAATTAATGACTTTGCTGTAGCCCAAATATGGCAAATGGTACCAAAATGTAATTAATATAATAATAGGGACTAGAATAAACCAAAAATTAACAAATTTTATAATAAGGATGGAAGTTCATATATTAACAATGTTAAAATAAAAAGCACCAGAACATTTGCATCTATATCAAAGGTTCAAATGGCAATGTTAAATCAATAGACTTTATGACAAAAGTACCTGTGATTTATATGTGTTTGAATGATATATCCCCACATTATACACAATAAACAATTTCAACAATGATATGCAGCAATAAGCAATCAATTATAGCCTAATTTCTTGCAAGTATAGTCAAATAAAGATTGGATAAGGCCTATAGATTCTTCCCCTTCTGGCAACCTCAGGAAGCGAGCCACTTTTGCAAAACCAGGATGGTGTGGAAGGTAATCTTCCTCCGCTTCTATTTTCATTTCATCTTTTTCAAGTTTTGGTCTTGACAGAGCCCACTGCATTGCCCATATGGCCAAAGGACGCATGTAGCAGAGAGATCTATACTGGTCATTGTTGTTCCAAGCTTCCGGAGTTTGGAAGGAGTAACTATGAAGAGCACATCAGCATTGTTAGTAAGCTTTTGCGAATGGACGCATACATGTGCATGCATAGCTAAAATATGGTATAAGCTGAAAATTAAAGATTATATGTTTCGACTACATCACACGTGTTCTTAATTAACACGGGAAACCAAGTTCTATGGAAAGTATATTTAGTTGTAGAAGAAGAATAAAAGGGTAAGTTACGTATTTTACCCGAGTCCCCTTTCAGACCAAGCAGCCTCATAGATACCACTTGCAGTGTGAAATGCCATATCCATCATGTCTTCATGAATCATTGTTGCAGCCACAGCATATGTGACTCCGGACCATATCTCTCTTGACTGCATCGATGATAAATCAACTCTTCCATCAGGTAGCATTCCATTAATAGCCCCTCGTTTTCCATCCTTCACCTTTAAGACATTGTAATTATAAACCTTCTCTAGTGCACTTCTTGCTTTGTCTTTATCAACAATTGGGAAAAGGCCGCATGCCCGTGCATACCTACAACATAATTACTAGTTACATCTAATCCATCCTTACATGAAACCAAAAAATATGAAATAAAGTTTGGTACAGAATAGAAAACCAAACTTCTCAAGCCAGAATTTGATCTTCCTATTAAACTCGAGTTTTTTATAACACACGCATACACATCATACAGATTTTCAGATGTTCATATCCTCTTTCTATGTTACTACTGCATTTGGAAGCAAACTCAGAGCTCTTTCTACTTTCAAAAGCAACATACTTCAGAGATGGAAACCAATCAATTTTAGATTTTAGTAAAAAAAAATCTATTGGATGATTTAAAAACATTCGATATTCACAAAAATTGAGGAAGTCACATCAAATGGAACATACCATTGTCCAGCCAATTGATCAGCTTGAATGGATGAACTATTCCTACTACCACTATTGTCATAATTGAAGTAAGAACCGTTCCATAATTTCTCATACACAACTCTGGCCTTCTGAAACCTAGCCCAAAAGTAATTCCCAGAATCCCTATCACCAACTTCTCGTGCCAAGGCTGATGCAGCCTGCAAGGCTGCCACCCACAGCCCACCACTATATGCACTCACACCAGACACAGACCATGTATCATATGTCTGATCAGGAAAGCCATCATTTTCAATCATTCCATCACCATCCCTGTCAAACTGGTCCATAAATGCCATTGCAATATAAACAGAAGGCCAAACTGCTTCTGCAAACTTCTTGTCACCAGTTGCAACTACATCCCTATAAATTTGGAGGACAAATTTTGGATTCAAGTCTTTCCAACGATCGGTGTCGTAAAGATTATAGGAATTCACTTCAAACCATGGATCACTCCTTCCAATATCATGGGGAACAGCTCCAAGAACCTTTCTGCGCACCCACTGTCCATCATGTAGAAGTTGCATCCTACTGGGATCGTGCATCATTACTGCCGCTGCGAAATCTCTCTGAACACTGAGTTCAAGTTTAGGAAATAGCATAACCAATGCAAAAGATGAATAGAAATGAACATCATAGGTGTTCCACATGTGATATTCAATCCCTTCAAGGTAAAGGAATTGACCAATATTTTCTTCTCCTTCTTGAAGCAAATTAGTTCCAAACGCAGAGTTTGATGCTACAGGAGCATGAATTTGCTCAAGTGCTGAACTCATCCTTCCAAGAATGTCAATAGCAGTATCATTTTGATGGGTTACATTAACAATGCTCTTCAAACCTTCTCCTGACCTCTCAAGGGAAAACTTGCTGGCCCTAATACTTACTAAATTGTGGATTGGAGGTAATCCATCTGCAAACATAAGAGACTGCCTAATTAATTAATTAACTAAAACTCAAATGATGAAAATTTAGAAACTAAAATGGAACAATATATTTTAATTAAAATAGGACCATATGCCTAAGAATAAGAATAGGCTACGAACTCCATATACCTGTCCAAACAGTACCCCCTGAATTCAGATAATAAAGCTCATTAAAGAGAGTAACAGGATACCTGCAATTAAATGTTAAATAATTTCAGAATCTGACTATATGAAATAAGAAAACTGTAAATCCAAGCTCACCATTCAGGAAGCCTCTTGTCTTCAAGCATTGGCCTTTGCCAGGCTTCTATTTGGGATTCCCAATGTGCATGTTCTGAGTTGCAAGGAAAATGAAAAGGAATTTGAAAATGAAACATAAATTTACAGAAGGATAGAGAGCAAGAGCAATTCAACATAAAAGATGGCATGAGATGATACCTAGAATAGCATCATGTGCAATTCTTGCCGCAGCATCCCCATGAGTACCATAGAATTTTGTGTAACGCCTGGTGACGAAAGCTTTCAGCATATAGATAATCTTTCAACCCAAAATACTATTCTTAGGCGACCTACCTGTGATAAGTCCTTCCACCAGTGAAGTACGCTTCAGGGCAGTCCCATGCCAGTGAAAATGTAACCGTGCGTACTCCATTAGAAGGAATATTGACAGATGCTGCAATTGCTGCCCCGATGGATGATCCTGGCTCTGAAGGCACTGATATACCAGCAGGCTTAAGGTTGTCAAAGGATCCATGCTATTCAAACAAAACAAATAAGCACTTTCAGTAATATTTCATTATAGACGCAGTACTAGCTATAAAACAAAGAATTATGTGTATCATATTCCTTGGGAGACAAACAAAAAAAGGATAATTTGTGTTACAGAAAAGTATGAAAAGAAAGAAACATCATCAAGAAGCATTAACATTTTACCTCCAACCTGAGAAAATAATAAAACCAAACATGCCTCAGCATTATCAATTATAAACATTTCTTATTACTCAAGATCTTTTCTTCTGAACTGATAGGATTTGAAACCAAGGCCAGTATAAAGCTGGCCTGTCCCACTTCAGCAAATATGCCCAATAGCACAACCATGCAACAATCATAGCATAAATTTTACCCAATATTGAAATTAGATTTTGTAGCAAAAAACAGAACCTAAAATATGGATGCTGAACCAAAGTAACAGTTTACAGAAGAAGCAAAGTGCTGAAATAAGATCCCACTACCCTTTAGTTAATTATGAACATGAGTATAATAGAGGTACAAGTGAAAATATGTGCATAAAAGCTGAAGTGTCAAAGATAGATCATTCATTTTCAACTGCCATTGAGCATGTTCAGAGTTCAGCTTAGACTTGAACCTAATGCATGGAATATAAAAGAGAGTCCTGACGCAGTCCAGCACTACAGCTAATTTGATGGGCACCAAGCAACCACAGCTTCAATTCCTCATTCTGAGTGGACTGTGTATTGCAATCATCCAAATTTTAGAGAAACTTTTTCTCTAAACTGGTATAGACAGACAGCTACATAAATATTGAAGAAAACAGTACCTATTTCTCACCATAACATGAGAAAATGGAGAAATATATTATGGGTTACTGAAGAAATATTTAGAATTGCATATCTGAGTATGTGCAGCATTAATCATGATTCTTACTGTTACCCAAATTATCTTATTTGGAAACATTTTTATTTTATTTTATTTTATTTTTTTTGCTTCTCTAAAATTAGATGATGCCAAGAAATGTTAGTTAACCATGCTGAATTTGCTAAAACAAGCATTATGAGCAATTGCAAAATGAAATAAGATAATGATCAGTGGAAGACACAAAGTGATGCCTCTGCACATCTAACATCTAGGATCGGAGAGTAAGCTTAGCAACCTCTTTTATTTCATGCCACATTTCTTTTGCTGTTATGCTTTGGGAGTTCCCAGATATCACAAAACGTGGGCATTTAGAGACATGAACATCATCAGTCTCTTGTGAAGCAATAGCAAAAGTCATATGGGGAAACCCCTCAGCTGTCCTGTATTGATAAATAAAAGAGTTCAAATCTGTGAGATTTGAATGCATAACAAATTAGTTATTTTTGCCAGAAAACGAGCTTACTTGTGATGTAAAAGGACATTCTGCACACCATCCTCCGTCCTGGCAGGATCAGTAATCAACAATCATGTCAGTTAGTATCCAATCATAAGCATCACTTGATCACATATGCTTTGACAAGAAAAGTTGTGAAAACATTTATAGCACAAGAATCATGGGAAATGAAACTTTTCTCACATTGTTGTAGAGTTGAAGTGCTGACCAGAAAATTCTGAATTCCCTCCAACAGAATTCTGAGTAGGCATATATAACAAGAAATTACGATTGATGGCTTTCATATTTTTAAATCTATATAAAAGTACATTTTGCAAAGAGAATGTATGATTTAGCCAAACACATAATAAGTACGAACTAATAGAATCACAATATAAAAACATTTCTGGAAAGGAATCAGTGCAAGGTTAAAATTGACGTACTGCCCATGTGAACAGTATGGAGACATCTGCAGCAGTATTCCCAGAATTGTAGAGCTGAAATATAATGATAGTCACTCGCTGACATAAGCACCAAAGTAAGATGTCCAATAATCAAACTACTTTGAGACCATTCCTACATCCTACCGTGAAAGTAAAAACTGAGACAGGAAAGCTGCTTTCTTTATAATTATGAGGAATCACAGGTGAAATTTGACGACAAACAATTCTAAGTTCTGGATCAGGTTCACCTGCATTTAAAAAGTAATGGTCAAATATGACAACAAAAAAAAATATTCACAATGATTGTTACAACAATTGGATTTGGATACCGCTATATAATGTAGATTACCCTCATATATTGTCCATGCCCTTGGATATAAAGCATGATATGTAGCATTATCCCCTTTCAGGTTCCAGTCCCAAGATCCAATTCCAGAAACTGAAGCTTCCCTAAGTTTGCACATGACATTTAGCAAGTTCAATTCTAACTGGTTTTCTTTCTTCATCAATCTTTCTCTCAAATGTTAAAGGTTCATCCTAACTAATGCTCGTTGAATTAGGAGCAGCATTCACATAATAACTATAAATGTAACTCAAAAGTAATAAAACCACACACTTGAACAGTTCTGGGTTCTTTGGAGACAATACACTAGAATACTTTTCACCATTTGAGCGTGAAACAAAGACCTGCATGAAGCATTAGCATTCAAAATAAGGAACTGTGTATCATTTGAAAACAAAATAGAACTTCTGATAATTACTTTCTCAAATGAATAATATGATCATTTTCACCACCAAATTCTCAGCACTATAGGACAGGAAACTTTCAGTCACTGTCACTGTAACAATTTATATATGTATGAAGTTCATGCAGCCTGATTTACATCCTCTGCGACAAGAATTGGCACTCTGTCACTTTCTTTTTTTTCTTTTCATATAATCATCAGTTTAGGATGCTAAGTACAATTGTGTTCATTTCCTATTCATATCTTTGAAGACTCATTCATACAACCAAATGAATAAGCCAAATGAAGAAGAGTCAATAAGTGGTCAACCCCAATAAACAAATGAGAGTGATGAGACTCAAAATGGTAGACAGCACTAATAGTAATTTTTATTAAAAAAAAAAAGCAACATCAAAGAATTTAAGTGAAATGCCAATGATTATGAGACAGTCTAGCATTGTGATTGTATCAAGCAAAAAAATTAAGAAAAAGATCAAAGATTGGCAATGTATGGTGAAAGCAATGAATTTAAACAAGGGAATCTTCAATCACTGTCCCTCCAAAGTTCAAAAGATAGATAGTAAGCATGCCACCCTATCGCTTCTTTTCAGCACACATAGAGCTCTTACACATTCAAAGTACGCAGGACACTAGAAATTACTGAACCATCAAGAAATCCATGTAATTAAGTTCTTGCAAGACTTCTTATCAGACCATTGATTTTCCACAGATTCCATAAAGCAGGACAAAACTAAAGTTTTTTAAGCAAATCATGTTATTAAGTTTCCACTGTCTGACATGCATTATCTTTACAGAATAGGTAAGTCATAAATTTTAATGACAGCTTCTTAAAGGTAGCTACATGAAACAGTATGCATAAAAAAATGGCTGGGAACATTTTTCAGACTTACAGAAAACTGATTTGCTAAAACAGGTTTTTCTTCACATATTGTAGGGAATAGTTGCCAACGCTGAAATTCCCCTTTGTAACTTCTTCCAATGCTTCCAGAGCTGTTAAAGTGCCAATAAAATATATAACAAAAAGAAAGTGTTCGCTAAAGAGGGAGACATATAAACTGATCAATGTAGATTGACAATGGTAATGAAAAAAATATTGTACTGCATCTGAACTACACAACCACACCATAGTTTTTAGAGTAACAATGAAAATTTGCAATCTATTATACATGGCCTCCCTTGCAAAACTTGTATCGTATAAAAGATCCAACTATCCAAGTCATCCACATCAAAAGATTATTTGTATTTTAGTTAATTTTTACTAGGTAGCTTTAAACATAAGCTAATAACTAAGCATCCTGCATGCTAGTCTACATACTCTGAAGATGATAAACAATTGTCTGATAAAGTAATATAAGATTGGTTTTGTAAGAAATGCAACACGATAGATAGAAAATATACATTAGACAACAGGACCTACCCAACACCTCCTAGCGGAACGCCATGACAAGATGTCACAAAGCGCTTAATAAATGGATTAATAATGCCTCGCTGAAATTGTCAAAACAGAACATGAAGTTTAGATTGATCTTCGTAATTCCCTAACATCATAGCACAACAATGTCTAACATGCATTTTGGGTAAATAAAACTTACCCTTCCTTTGGCAGATTCTTCTCGAACATAACGCCACAACCGAATACCTACTGGAGCCTGAAAAATACAAAAAAACCTTCTTATGGACATGGCTAACAAAAAGGAGGGGAAAATTTTTGCCACCTTAGAAACCTTGCAGACAATGTTAAGCCCTTATTTGCTATGCATTTTCCAATACTCAAGTATTATCACACCAATCAAGGTTTTGAATTGTGAATGCACCAATATGTTTGCAGGTATATCTTTATGTGCAATATCAAAATCTCAATATTTTAAGATGTATGAAAAAAAAAAAGAATAATTTTTTATTACAGTGTGTAACAATTTAAAAACAGCTACTAATAATCTTCAATAATCCAATTATATTTGAATTAGATAGCAACTGTCCTGTTCATTTTCACCTTATGAAGTTACAAATATTTCAAGTGAATTAAACCAAAAAAAGAAAATGGACAGTGAAGTGACCGAGAGATTTTAACAATGTTGCTAGACTAGCAGGATAGTCTTGGAAAAAATATATATATGAGAGGAACCACATAAACCTATAACTTGGCAACCTTCTGTTCTCTATGGCTTTTTTTTTTTCATTTCTTTCTTTCTTTTTCCATATTTCAAAGCTGTTCTCTCTTCCGTAGTCAAGAGGGTTGTGCAATGCTGCCAAAAGAGAACAGTGTATCTTCTAGACATGGAGATTCAGTACCATGAAAAATAGCCCTTTTCAACACAAATTAGTCACAATGTGGCATACCTGACCTTTTTCTTTTTCCCCAGAAAGAAAATGTTTAATTTACTGTAACATTCATTTGTTCTTGAATTTCAGCACTTATAGATCCCGTATAATGTTTCCATTCACTTAAGGCCTCTCTCAATCATGGTCATTTAGGTTTCTTCATGCCCTATACATAGCAAGGAAGAAGAAGAAGAAGAAGAAGAAGAAGAATTAAAGGATTTAAAGGAGAATGACCATACCAATTGAAATTTCTCTTGAAAACTTAAATTGAATTGGGAAAGGGCAATATCCTCATTCTGTAACTTTCTCTGCCAGGTCAGTTTAGGAGGTCTTGCAGGATCAACCTTAGTCCAGACATACAAAAGAAATAAGGTACAGCCATTTGAAGCATTGAATATGAATTACAAAGAAAAGAAAACTAGTCAAAAAAAAATCGAAAGCAAAAAGGAAATGTCAACTAGGACTACATTGTACCTTTTCCGGCAAAGAATTAGAAGCTTCTCTGTCTCCTTGATTGAAACCATTATCTGTTATCTCTCCCTCAAACATCTTTCCTGCATCACAAGAGCAATAGGCAAATTAGTCCATCTGAAGGAACACTAAACAGTAACAACTACCAAAACATTGCCCCTTTGAACAGTAAACAGTAATCACTTTCTCCCACAAATCAAATTACAAGAACACCATCCATGAATTCAATTTATCAATGCTCAAATAGTAGTAACAAATCAACTACCAGAGCATTGCTACAAGTTACAGCTTCAAATTTCAATTTATTGAAATGGAATCTTAATCTTGTATCCATGATTCCCTTCATTTAACACAAATCTTCAATAGTTGACTATTTCAACATAACAAAATTTATATCAACATTATATAATAAACAAGGTAAAAATTTTCATAAAAGTCAATCTATCAAACTAATCCAAGCACAAAAAGGAAAAAAAAAGAAAGAACAAGAACAATAACAGGAAAATCTCCTAGCTTTTATAGTATTGTTGTCTAATTCAAATCAAATTCACAAGGTTACAATTGATAAATTCACTCATCTTGTTAAAGCCAAACATCCAAAGTAATCACCAATAATCACTTGCATGATAGAACCATAAAACCACAATCCAAGAAGTGAAGAAAGAAACATAAAGATGGACATTAAAGAAACATAGTCAAATAACTTAAAAGAATAATCAAAAACAGAAATTCAAGATTAAAGAACATTTTTTTTAAAAAAAAAAAGAAAGGTAAAGACAAACTGACCTGAAAGAGAGGATCTTCAGACAGAACCTGGAAATGGGTTTTAGCAGAGTGAATTGTTGATCACCCAGAAAAGCTTAAGCATGGAACAAAGATCTGTAAGTTAAGTTTTTATGAAGGAATCATCAGTTGGCAGTTTTTTCTTGGGTTTACCTGTAATAAAATGTAGTGTAATGCAATATTTAATATTCAACCGTTTGAAAAGATGCTAAATTCTCCTATTTGTCCAGCAAAGAACGGCTAACTAAAGTAACATTAGCCCCCTGAACTTCAAACCAAGCTGCAATTCACTCCAAAATCGATTTTTTCTACTTATACAAAACATTTTGTATTTTAATTAATTAGGTCCAAAATTAAAAGTTTATATTATATTATACTCACTTTTATATATAAATATAATACTATTTTAAATTCTATAAAAAAAATACTATTCTAAAAAATTTGAAAACAATTAATTAAGTTATAAAATTATTAATATATTTTACAAGTATTGATATAAAAAATAATCTATAGTTGTAATTAAATAAAAATTAATTAAATAGTTCTAATTTTATTTGTATAGATATAAACGTTTATATTATAGGAATAACTCATATTTTACCTTGTATTTTTATTTTTTTCTGAATTTATTTCTTCATTTTTATTTATATAGATAAATCTTTATATTTTTATTTTTTTAATTTACTCACACTAATTTTATTTTTAATCACATTAATCCTTTATACTTTTATTTTAGCAAGATTAACCCCTTCAATAAATATAATTCTAAATTTTTCTTCAACTATATTATAATTTAATTACTTATATTTTATTTTTAATATAAAGATTATAAAAATACTATTAAATGCCAAATACTCTTATGAAAATTAAATTGAAATTATATAATTGTAATTTATTGGTTAATAAAAATTTTATCTAATATTATAAAAATAAAAACTTAAGCAATATTCTACTAAATTTTATTTTAATTTATTCTAAATAAATAATTCAATAGAATTTTTGTTAGATACGATTTTTGTTAAATAAAATACAATTTTTGTTAGATACTAAATACATTTAGTAGAATTTTGCTTAAGTTTTTATTTTTTTTACAATATTAGATAAAATTTTTGTTATCTAATAAATTACAATTATATAATTTACATTTAATTTTCATAAGAGTATTTGACATTTAAAAGTATTTTTATAATCTCTATATTTAAAATAAAATATAAATAATTAAATTATAACATAGTTGATGAAAATTTTCAGAATTATATTTGTTGAAGGGGTTAATAAAAGTACAAGGATTTAATGTGAAAAAAATAAAAGTGCAAGGATTAAATCTACATAAATAAAAGTGGAGGGGTAAATTGGAAAAAAAAATAAAAGTGCAGGGGGCAAAATATAGATTATTCCTAAAAAATAATAGGGTAGAATTAGCCTATCTAAGAAATAATAGTTAATTAATGATTTTAAATTTAAAAAATAAAAAATATGCCTAGGGCCACAAATACCCTTGGGCCGGCTCTGGGTGTTGCACAGGGTTATTGCCATCAATCTTCACACTTTGGGTTTGAAGCTCTACACCAATTGTTGCCATCAAACTCCATGCTTTGGGTTTGTTTTATTTTTTTTTAATTCTAGCTCATCTCCCTTAAATTTGTTTAATTTTGGTGACGGAAGAAGTCGTTGATTTGGTTAGAATTTTGAAGGATGAAAGGGAAAATTTTAATTCTTTTGTTGTTGAAAAAGAACAAGACTTTATTATCAAATAGAAGTTTAACTTGTTGAAGTTTTGCAACTGGTGTGAGCTTTGGGTTTTGATGTGGTTCCTTACTATATTATTTGTGTTTCTCCAGGTGATGGGATTGTAGTTGTTTTACATCTATTAAAGCTTCCTTCGTGATACCAGAAGGGATTCGGCCCATAGAAATAGAGATTAATGGGACTGGAAAAATCACAAAGTCCAAACTTCTGTTACTATTCTTCTTTCATTCATCTTCGGCTGCACACTTGAACTAGAAGAAGGAGAGAAGGTTGTTAAGGGATGACAACAACGGGAAACAGATGATAACTATCAACCAATGAATAAAAGACACATTAACATGGATAGCACAAAAGAATAATCTCTACATGCCTACACAGAGAACTCATGGTAATACCCGAAATACTCGTACCTCACCATCGTCAGTAACTGGCAGGGTTGTGTGCGGTAAAGATAACATCCTCTGGTAAGCACCCAAGCCATGCCAGCTCATCCAAAGCCAGCTAACAGAGAGGGGTATGGCCAAAGAAGGAGAGGCGACTCATATGAATAGTACCTTCATCCACTCTTCGAGCGACACCTAGACCGGTAAGGCTAGTACATTTATACCAGGTATAGAAATGAAGACAGGGTAACCAAAAGAACCCTACAAAAACCTTAGTTTCTTCATTATTCTCTCCATCTTTATCCTCCTAACTTGGTCATCGGAGTGAGCCTGCTGGGACCCTACCCAGCAGACTCCCTCACCGGTTCTCTATTTTGTAGGTACACCTCATACCTAAAAATGGACTAGAGTTATCAATTGGTGTAGTGAGCGTGGACCTATGACGGTGACAACGGAGAAAAATGGAGAGACTTTGAAGCGGGTCAAATTGTATACCCTAGTCTCTAAGACTTAGTATAGAGCAAATAGGGGTGTCGAACACTCGGGAATTTGGAGCAATTTTGTATTAACTGGATAGTTACTTGGATGGATAGGCAATCAAATGGGAGTAGGAATATTAATTCAAACAAATAATAAAATCTAATTCTTAAGTAATAAAATCTAAATACTAATTAACTACTAAGA
>CATIWM010598770.1:0-13343 GCA_949671775.1 Mallotus repandus | reverse complement strand
TTGATAACAAGAGTTATATAAAATGCAATAGATGATGCTAATGCAATGCATGCTCACACAAGCATTAAATAAATCTGGGGTGCATGCAAAGGATGATGCATGATGTAAATTTAGAAAGCATGCAAAGTGATGCAAATTTGGTAAGTATGCAAGTGATGTAAGTTGGGAAGCATGCAAGTATGCATCTAGAGGATCTAAAAATGAGCACACACATGATAGTGATATGCATCAAGCAAGTGATATGCATAAAGGCACATGAATGCATGAAAATGCAATAATGCAAAAAAAATTAAGAGAGAAGTAGAGAATAGTATATAAGAATAAACAAAAGGTTAATAGAGACAAGAAAGAGTATTAGATGTGAAATAAGCATATATATGACAAGAATAGGACTCTTTTGAGGTTAGAGACACTTAATAAGCACAAAATAGCTTTTAAACCCAATATTAACACAAATGGAATCAATAAAAGCATGAAATATTAAAATAAAGACCCATAAGATTCTAAAAGTGAAATAAAAACACACAAACATGGCACTTCTGTTCAAGATGGTGACCACAAGCACTATTAATGCAAACTATGCACATTAATGCTCACAAATAAACATAAAGTTCACAAAATGCACAAATAATAATCTATGATGAAAAAAACAACCAAAATGATCTAAAAATGGTAAAAACCCTAAATTAGAACACAAAGGATGCATATTTATATCTCAGCAACATCACAATAACAATCAAGGCCCAATAAAATGTGATCAAGTACAATCAAGCAACATATGCACACAAAACACATTAATCAAGGCTTTAAAGATGTATCCTTACCAACATTAATCATAAATGACAATGAAAATTAACAAGAAATTCAATTAAAAGTCACACAAACATCAACAAACACAATCACAATCATCAAGCCAAAGAAAGATTAATGATCACACTTGAAAGCTCTTTGAAAGGAGTTTTAAGAAATAAAAGGAAAATATTTGTAAAATAATTTAAAAATAGAAAAATAAGTTAAAATACTTCAATTCCATTATCCTATGATCTTAGGGGAGGGTTAGAATAAAGCTCAAGAAAGTATGAACCCTTAATAACCATAATCAGACTCATTTAAAGTGCAGAGGAGTGAATAACCGGTTTTGGATGTTGTTCAACCAGTTTTGTAGCCTCCAACAACAGTTATGAGAGGCTCAACAACCAATTTTGGGCCATAAGCCGGTTTTGCTGTTCATTGCCAAAAATGGTTGTTCATGTCACAGTGCGATTTTGCAATCCTTTGCTTTGCAAACTTGATTTTAATGCCCCAAACCCTAGAAACAAGATGAGAATTGATAAGAGTGATGTTTTAGAAAGTGTTTAGCCTTAAAATTTGGGTAAGAACTCAACAAGAAACACCAATTGATTGTAGAGAATTAAGATTAAAACTCAAAGGGTAAAGGGTATTTATACGAGTTTAGGCTTAAATTGGATTTTGATTTGTATAGAATTGATTTATAGGAGTTGGATTTTAGCTTTTGGTGATTGATTTTGGTATTTTGAGAAGAAAATAGAGAGAAATTGGGTCTAGATATATTTTGCCATAGTTTCCCCTTAATTTCCCAATTTTCCCTAATTTCTAAGGCTTTATTAGAGAGAGATCTTTCTTGATTTTTGTGCTGGAATTTCTTCTATTTTTAGAAGTGGATAAAAGCCCCCTCAAAGCTTCCTTGAATATTCTATTTATAGGCATTTGATGTTAGTGGCATTTATCGTAAATTCCCTTGAATATTCAAGGTTATTAAGTCATAGTAAAGAGTTAACACTTGTCCTAGTATATTCCAAATTTAAAATATTCCTTGCTTGGAAAGCAACTTTTTTTGACAAGTGTCTGTTTTTGGATAAGGACACGGAGAGGTAGATAGTTGTGGGACCCGGTCTGACCATCGGAGGTTAAAATTTTAACCTTTGGCCAAATGGGACCTACTGACACACTAGAATTTTAGAAGACAGTTTCAGACTGAAATTCACCTCCGGGAACTCTATTTGACCATTGAAATTTTTGTTGACCAAAGTTTGACTTTTGTTCTCGAGGCTTCTAGAGGTTAAACTGAAGGTTCAAAAAAAAAATCAGTCTGACAACTATAGACTATAAACTGTAAACATGCCTTACATAGGACTATACTTATTGCTTTAGAAGAAACGACTCATGTGAACTTTTATCTGATCACTCCTCTCAAACCTCTTTCTTAATACCAAAAAGGTTAGGTTAAGGTTTGGCCAGGTTTGGTTATTCTTAAAATGGTGTGATTAGTGATCAGGTAAGGTTTTAGTGGTTTGGTGGGTTTTAAAATGGTTTGAATTTCAATTCTCTTCATCAAATTGATTATCTGATGAGATATTTTAGCCTTTTCATCATCGACCATCAGGGTTTTGAAAAATGACCCCAATAGTTTGCCCCTTGCTTTGTAGAAATTTGTGTGTTCTTACCAAAACATTTGATAGAAGAATTGTGATCTATATGTTGTAGCCATCACAAAAATTCTAACAAAGCATAAAAACAAACTCTAGAGTTTAGAGATCATACCTGAGTTCTTTTTCTGCTTGTCACTTTCTATTATTTCTTGTGAGCTCAAACTTGAAAATGCAGGTTAGTACTGTAATTTAAAATTAAAATTAAAATAGACTTATGAGTCCTAAGACTCTTATGAGTTTTTTGCAAAAAACATGAGTCACAATGACTCCCACATTAAAAATGAGTCACAATGACTCCCCGCACTAACAATGAGTCACAATGACTCCCGCACTAAAAATGAGTTGCAATGACTCCCCGCACTAAAAATGAGTCACAATGACTCTTGCTCTAAAAATGAGTCATAATGACTCCAGCATTAAAATGAGTCATAATGACTCCCCATACAAAAAATAAGTCACACTGATTCCAGCTCTAAAAATGAGTTGCAATGACTTTCGCACTAAAAATGAGTCGCAATGACTCCCACACAAAAAAAGAGTTACAATGACTCCCGCTCTAAAAATGAGTCACAATGACTCATACTCTAAAAATGAGTCACAGTGACTCCTGCACTAAAAATGAGTCACAATGACTCCTACACTAAAATGAGTTGCAATGACTCCCGCACTAAAATGAGTCGTAATGACTCCTGCAGTAAAATGAGTTTTAAAAATCAAAATAAGTCTGCAAACTTCCACTTGAAGTTGAAATAAGTCAGTTAAAAATCAAACATAAACTTATCAAAGTTTGTATTTGATGGTTTGACATTTATTTTGAAAAGAAACATTGGGCACTTAAATTTTTGAAAATTTTGTTGATAAACTAAAATTTTTTAGAAAAAAAAAGTAAAAAATAGAGTGTAATTTTTAGATATAACTGTAATTTTTTTATTTGAAAAGAAAATCCACTAAGGAATTTTTATTTTTGAAAACAAACACTAGAAATTTGAATTTTTGAAAATTTTAATAAACTGAAAAGACAATTAAAAAGAGACTGTAATTTGAAATACGATTGTAATTTTTGAAAGAACACCTATTAAGGAAAATATATTTTGAGTAAATATATAGAAATATAATGCATATATGCAATAAAAAGGAAAGATTTAAAATTTATTTTGAGTAAATATATAGAAATATGATGCATATATGCAATAAAAAGGAAAGAGTTGCTTACCTGTGAAACTTTGCTTTATCAGGAGGCTTTTTGCACCTTGTGGGTATTTTTGTAATTTGAACCTCCAACTTTCCATTCATATCCACATATCCTTATCTTTTCCATTTTATTCACAAAAAATTATCCAAAAACACTATGAAAATCCTTTGAACATTCTGCAACTTCGGATGGCACAACAGAGGACTCCAGCAGCATTCAGATGAAAATCATTGCTTCTTTTGACTAAGAAACGAGGAGGATTATAAGTTCTAACAATCAAATTGTTTACAAGAGAAGTTCCTCTATTACTCCACGATCTTTCCCATCACATTTATTCAAATCCGGTTAGCTTTTCATCCAATTTCTTTGAAATTTTAAGTACCCGTGCACCTAAGAGCTTGATTTAGATTAGGTTTGATGTTTAGGATGTGTTTTGGTTGGATTTTTGTTTATTTGGATGAATTTTTCATAGATGGATGATGAATAAAAGATTTTGCCCCTGAACAACAGGTTTTACATGTGTTTTTGGCCAAGTTTGAAGCATGGATAACTGGTTTTGCCTGATGAACAACCAAACCGATTGTTCATCACCCAAAACCAGTTGTTCATAAATTTTTGATGAATTTTGGGTCTTTTTGGGTGGTGATTGGCTAGGGTTTGACTTTCGAATGTTTTGGCTTTCTAGATAGATAAAGCTGGACTGATAAGAGGCGATGGAAACCTTGGATTAGCACATATGAAGAACTTTTGATTTTTATTTGAGCTTGAATATCAGTGACAAGCTTTGATGACTTCCTATCCACCCTCCCATATGAAACTAGCCAGATTGGAAACTTAGTTGGACTTCGGGCACTGATAGCAAAAAACTACTCACACCTTTCACTTTAATTTTAAGGAAATCACTTTCGATCTAGTTGACTTCCATTTGATCACCGGTTTGCCATTCACTGGGGTACAAGTACCTTTTGACTACTGCTTGTATTCTCCTTGCCCTGATGGAGAGAGCAAGAGATACATCACACAACTATTAGGTCGTCCTTTTGCTTCACTTGGTTATCAAGGTGGAGTAGTGCTTCGGTACTCAAGGATCTATAATGCCTGTCAGGGTTGGACACCTTCTAATGTTGTTGATGTTGACTCGCTTGCCTAGTGCTTTCTTCTTTTCCTTCTTAGTTATTGTGTTTTCTATAACACTGAGAGCAGCATGGATTTATGCTTTTTGTTTGTCTTGCACGATTTGGATGTTATTAGCAACTATAGTTGGGGTGGTGCTACTCTTGCACACCTTGATGGTTACTTAGATAAGGTTTGCTGAGATCATAATCATCTTACTAGTCTTTAGAGAGCTCTCAAGGTAAACCCCTTTATTCTTCTTACTATTTTGCTCTTTATTGACATGTCTGACTTTTCATTTTTCATTTTGCACAATTTGGGCAAATGAGTATGGCATCTTTCCCCCACCTCAAATAGAGAACCATGATGATGATGTCCCTAGCATTCCTTGAGGGTCTTGGTACCTGAATGCTCGTAGAGGGACTGCTAAGGATTTATCCCTAACATAGAAGTTGCTTGAATAGCTTGAGCTTTCATGATGTAAGTTCCTGTAAAGAAAGAGAAACTTAGTTAGTATTCACATATTAATTCATTTATTTTTACATTTATTTTATAGCTGCATCATGATCCATTTAGAGTTGATATTAGCATGCTCCGGTTTGTCTGTGCTTTGTGGATGAGACGAGTTATGCTCGAGAGTCATTTTTATAGGAGCTAGTTCCTCAGTGAGCGAGTTTGGCGTTGGTGGATTGGTCCTGATAGTCGACTTGTACCTCGCCTTCCACTATCTACTATGACTTATATTAAGACAGTATATGGTATAGATTTAGAGCTTTCATTGGTATATGAGATGTTCTTGGAGCCTTTTGAGGAGAATGCTTACTTTTGCTTCATTCAAACTCGCCTATTCATATTGTCCCTGACAGTGTATACCCCGTTGGTTCGAGCAATATACCTTTCAAGATTCACTCCACTACCTCTAAGGTATTTTTTTATTAATTCATGATCCTATTTTATCTTTCGCATCTATTTTTTATTAAAGTTTACAGGTCCACATGAGGGGTCATGTAGAGTCTAGTGCTCAGGGTGAGGCTGCATTTTACCAACATAGTATTGATGTCATCCCTAGGGATTTTACTCAAGAAGTGATTTTGCTCATGAGGCTGAGATCCATGAGGAGCTTCCCATTATGGATTGTCAGCCTATCACATTTACACCTGTTGAGATGACTCATGTAAGATACCCGAAACATCATCTTGAAATTGTGTTAGTGATAAATAAAAAATAATAATAATCATATTTTATGTAGGTTAAAAGGTCATCAGTGGAAAGATTGATGCGAGGGTTGTACACCATGAAGAATCGTGTTTCCAAGGTCAATAAGAAAGCATTGGTAACTACAAATTTGTGTGTACAAATGAATATGCATATGAATGAACTACGTCGATGCATTTATGAATATGAATAAGCAAATATGAATGTATGTATGCATGTATGAATATAAATGTATGAATATGAATATGAGTGTGTGAATTTTTATGTAAAATCTAATCCCCGTTGTGTCTCAACTGCAGGAGCTCCTTTTTAAGAATAGGCGGATGAAACAACGGATGGCAATATTTGAGGAAGTAGTTATCTAGGAGTCGTAGCACCAGATAGACTCCTTATATGTATTCCATTTTATCCCACATGTATCCCAAGCTTATGTATCTTTACAGCTTTACTGAGATTCTAGGATGTTGATCACTACTTATGGATATGTTATTTTGCTTGCACTACTCATACTTATAGTACTTGAGAATGTTATTTTGAACATGTTGTACTTGTAAAATATATTTAGAGAAGCACATTAAATTTTCTTTCTACTTATCTTTGAGATGGTAAATTATTCTCAAAAATTTAATAACAAAACCCTAAACATGATTTTAAAAATCAAGATAAAGGGTAATGAACAAGAATTTAGGCTTAACAAAAGTTTCACAAAATTTTATAATTTGCTCCTTGGTAGAGACAAGGATGAGGATAAGATTCTAGTCATCTTGTGGTCCCCATACAATCTCTTTTCAACCAATAAATTGAACTTTATATTTTGGTCCCCATACTAGTTATTAACCAAAGGATATTGAAACTTTACCCAAAAGATAAAAAGGTAACCCTATGGTTTTATTTTGACTATAAATTCATCTTATTGTAAAGTATAAGGCATCCATCTCTTTGCCCTTTAGCATTCTCTACACTTCAAACTCACTTATTCTTTAGTAATAATGAGCATAAAAAACATAAAGTCTCCTATTCAAACTTTCATTAACACCCTCATAAATGAAGATTGTTTACACTTCAAAAGATACAACCTCCATCATCTCAAGTTCTTCTTGAACCTAAAGCTTGACTACAACTTTCTTCATGGTACTCTCTCTTTTTGGGATCCCACTCTCTATGCGTTTATGTTTAAGGAAATGGAGCTATGCCCTTTTAAAGAATTCTCAGCAATTTTGGGTATCAAAATATCCCCTCAATAAGAGATGGTCATTTAAGATCTTGACCTAGTGGTTGTACATGTTATGAATAATCTCTTTGTTGCATAAGCCAAAGTGAAGCTAATGGTTTTATTATTTTAGGTTCTTTCATCTCTTTTTATCACTTAATTCATCATCTCTTATCTAATCCTAGTTCTTGCAATCTAATTCCTATCATCGAGAGCATCATTCTTAGCTATTGTCTATTTTGAGTCAAATTGATGTTGAGATGAATTTGACACTAAAATTTGTTGTTCTAGTGGTTTTAGCTGAGACTTTGAATGGTTGGACAAGGTTATGGTCAATAAGAAAGCTCAGTTTAGTGGAAGTGCGTTGGTTTTGCAAGTAAGGGTGGATTTTTGTGCATCAAAGATGAATAACCGGTTTTCATGTCTGAACAACCAGTTTTGCCTCATGAATAGCCAGTTTAAGAGGCATGAATAAATAGTTTTCAGACACCAACAACTAGTTTTCCACTATGGACAACCGATTTTGCACTTTGACATTTTAATATGGTTTTGTGTTTGTGTTTTATAGGTTTGGATTATAGAGAAGTTGAATGTAGTGATGCCTCCTGATCTTACAACCAATTATGGGCCTAATCACTTCGTGAGAAGGAGAATTTTGGTGAGGTTTAACAAGAAAGAAGAATAGGTGGCTTGGATGCGTGGTTTGGGTTAGAAGGATGTTCAATGGGTTTGTCCTTGGTGGAATTCTTCTAATGTGTGCTCAAGGAGTTTTCACACCTATGTAGCTTTTGCTGGACTGAGGCAATGCTCTTTCTATCATCCTTCAAGGATTGTAAGACAACAAGGATTGAAATAACATCCCATTCATATGCCTTATCTCCCCAGTGTTGGTGCACTCACCAAGTCTTTTATTAAAGAAATAACTCAATCATGGCCTAGTATGCTACACCATATTCATAGAAATAAGACTTTTCAACCACTCAAGAGTACAAGAATTGGTTAAAAGCTCACAATGAAGCAAGTGGAAGTGGTGAAGGTAGTTCTAGGGGCTAGGTTTAGCTTAAAGCTTTATAAAGCTTTTAACAAGCAAGCTTTTATTATATGAAATATGGCATGAAAAGAAATGAAATGTAATGAAATATGGATTTTGAAATGAAAAAGAATTATTAAATCATGTTTATTGCTTATAAAACGACATCATAATTTCTCAAACACATTCAAATGCATAAACTAACGACAATAATGCATACACTCAAGTATTATTAACTTAAGTGTACTCATTCTTAACCATAAAAGGGATAAATGATATAGAATTGCTAAAAGATCAATCTAGCTAGCAATAAGAATTTATAATGACATTAACTAGCTCTATCGAGTTTTCTAGCTAATGTAACTCTCAAATATCCCTTGCTTTTTCCTAAGACACCCTTTTTGGGTTCTCATCTTAGCGGGAATTATTCTCTTTATTTTTATTTTTCCCTAATTTTTGCCTACGCCGCCCTTTTTTGGGTTTTCGACTTAGCGCGAACCTCTAACTTTTGCTTAAGCCACCCTTTCAGGTTTTTGACTTAGCAAGGATTTTTATTTTTTTATTCATTTTTTATGTAGTACTTTGCTTGGAGACTAGACATAGTACTTCTTCAATCTGTCCAAATTCCAAGCTTTGTAAATTCATTTCCCTAGAGATCTGACAATCTGACTACACCTTTCGGGAGTATTTTCTTAACAAGATAAAGGCCTTCCCAATTCAGCTTGAATTTTCCTTTAAGATCAAATGGAATTGATCTAGCTTGTTTTAGGACCAAATCACCTTCCTGAATCTTGTTGACTTTGACTCTCTTGTTAAAATTCTTAGCAATTCTTCTCTGATAAAGTTGCATATTAAATGTTGCTCTAAGTCTTTTCTCATCCATCAGAGTCAGCTCTTCATATCTAGATCTGGCCCATTCTACTTATGGAATTTTTCTTCCAACATTATCCTTAATGACTATAATTTAATCTCTACTGGCAACACTGCTTCCATTCCATACATTAATGAATAAGGTATTGTACCTGTAGCTGTTCTAGCTATAGTTTTGTATCCCCACAAAGCATATGGCAACTGGTCAGATCAATCTCTGTAAGTTTTGAAGTCTTATTGAGAATCTATTTTATACTTTTATTAGATGCTTCAATTGCACCACAGGCTTGAGATCGATGCGAAGATGGCTTCTAATGTTCAACCCCATACATTTGTAACAAATCTCTTACTTTTTCTTGAAACTACAAACCATTATCAGTTGTGATGTGATGAGGCACACCATATATGTAAATTAAGTTCTTTTCAATGAATCTAGCCATCTATTTTGCCCCTAGCTTTTTAAAGGACTCAGCTTTAACCCATTTTGAGAAATAGTTAACTGCAACAATTATAAGCTCATGCCCATTAGAAGCTGGTGGAGCAATTTGTCCCATTATATCTATTCCCCATGCTGAAAATGGCCACAGAGAAGTTAAAGTCTGGAGCATCGAAGGTGGAATGTGAGAAACATTTCCATGCAACTGGCACTCATGACAACTTCTGACAAATTTAATACAATCATGCTTGTTAACCAATAGTATCCTTGTCTCATGATTTTCTTGCCAACTCTTTACCATTCATGTGAGGTCCACATACCCCTGCATGTACATCTCGCATAATCTATTCCGCTTCTTTTTTTGAAACATATCTGAGATGCATAGCTTTGTCCCTCTTGTACAAAACCCCATTGAAAATGAAAAATCTTTTCGCAAGAGATCTCATTAGCATTCTATTTTTTGTACTAGCAATTTTTGGAAATTCACCACACTCCATCAGTCTCAAAATGTCTAAATACCATGGTTTCTTTTCTTTTTCCATAACTAGAACTTGGGTGCCCTTAAAACGTGGAACTCTAGCTTTTATCAAGATCATTAGTCTCACTAGTAAACCTTTTGGATTATCTCAAAAAGAAGCTAAAGTCGCTAAAGCATCAACAACTTGATTATTCTTTATTGTTAAGTGAACAAACAATAGTTGTTCAAAGTATTTCTTAAGATTCTCAATGTAATCTAAATAAGGCTTGAATTTTTCTTCTCTGACTTCCTATTCCTTATTGGCATATGAGATAACTAGTTTTGAGTCACCTAACACTTCAACTCTTTTGATTCCCATTGCAATAAGAGCTTCCAAACCACAAATGCTAGCTTCATACTCTGAGACATTATTAATTACTGAGAAATCTAATCTTTTTGCTATTAGAATTTAATCTCCAGTCGGTGAAACTAGGATAACTCCAATTTCTGATCCTTTTTTATTTAATGCACCATCAAAATACATTCTCCACCCTTGTACTTCAATCAAGCCAATTTCTTCATCTGGAAAAGAAATGTCAACCTCATAATCATCTTCTATTGGTTGTTGAGCTAGAAATTCAACAATTGCTCTTCCTTTGATTACTTTCTTTATTTATCAAGTATTTGATATTAAACTCAAAGAGCAAAACCAACCATCTTCCCAATTTACCAACCAATGAAGGAGTAGCAGTTAAATATTTCATTGGATCCATCTTTGAAACAACTTGTACTCTGTAGGATTGAAAATAGTGCTGAATTTTTCTTGTTGCCCATACCATAGCCAGAAAAATCTTCTCAATTATCTTATATTTCTCTTCACATGGAAGTAGCTTCTTGCTCAAGTAATAAATTGCAAATTCTATCATGTTATCATATGCTTGAGTTAACATTGCCCCTAATGCAGATTCTTCAACACACAGATACAAGACAAGTGTATTCCATGGTTGTGGTGGCCTGAGTACTAGAGGATTTAACAAATACTACTTAACCTTTTCAAATGCGATATGACACTGTTCATTCCAAACTGTGGGTTGATCTTTTCTTAATAATATGGATATTGGCTCATAAATCAAAGACATCTTGGAGATAAATCTGCTGATGTATTGAAGATGACCTAGAAAAGATCTTATTTCTGTTTCTGTTTTAGGAATTGGCATTTCTTGAATTGCCTTGATCTTATCTGGGTCAATCTCTATGCCTTTTAAACTGACCATATATCCCAACAGTTTACATGAAGATACTACAAAAACATACTTTTTTGGATTAAGTCTGACATAAAATTTTGTCAACCTTTCCATAAACTTCTCTAGATCTTTGCAATGTTCTTCAAAAGTTTCTGATCTAACCACTATATCATCGACATACACTTCCATCTCTTTATGAATCATATCTTTGAAAACCTTTTTCATAGCTCTCTAATATATTGCACAAGCATTTTTCAATCCAAATGGCAGTACTTTGTAAGAAAAGGTACCGCATTCTATGATGAAAGCAGTTTTAACCTTGTCTACAATAATCATCATTATTTGATTAAATCCTGCCATCCCATCTGCACAGGTGTAATACTTTTTACCAGTAGTAGAGTCTATTAAAACATTTATAAAAGGTAATGGAAAATCATCCTTCAGAGTTGCTTTGTTCAAATCTCTATAATCAACACACATTATAACTCTTCCATCCTTTTTCAAGATAGGGACAATATTGGCTAACTATTTTGGATAATTAACTTCTTCTAAAATCCAGCCTCTATCTAGTTATTGACTTCCACTTTTATCTTTTGAGCCCATTCAGGTCTTAGACGCCTAAATTTCTACTTTATTAGCCTCATTCTAGATCAATTGGAACAAAATGCTCAGCTACTTCATGATCTTTTCCTGGCATGTCGTCAATGCTCTAAGCAAAGACTATTTTCCATTTTTTTTTATTCTCTCAAGCTCACTTTTTTCTTTAAAAGAAAGACTTTTTGCCAATTAGAGTTCTTTGGGTGATTCAGTATCACTTATATTAAATAGTTCAGTATGAATAGAATTTAAGTATGAAATGCTTATGATATAATCAAGTGTGTGCACATTGCCATTAAAATAAACATCGAACAAGTAAGCAAAATCAGAGGTTATTGCATTAAACTTTGACAAGAAAGCATCATCAGAAATTACATAGTCAGCATCAAAAACATCCTTTTTCTAAACATACTACAGGTTTAACATTATTCAAAATAAAGTCCTCAACGTTAATAGTAGTAAGTGGTGTATGCTTAATCCTAGTGTCCATAGTAGTTATAGCATCTAGAACCGCAGTTTGGCCTTCTTTGAACCTCTTTGATAATGAGAAACAGAGACAACTTGAAATCTAAGTGGACCCATATTAGAATAAACCACAGAACACCCATCTTCAGATTCAGCTTCAATAGTGATCACTCCTCCTTCATAAGGGAATTTGATATTCTGGTGGAGAGTTGAAGGAGCTCCTCCCAAAGGATGGAACCAAGGTCATCCCAAAAGTAAGAAAAACTTGTTTTTAGTGCACAAATGTTGAAACATTATTTGTACCTTTCACACAAACTTTTTCACCAATATAAGAAGTCCTACAAGCTATAAGGCTAGATTATTAGTTACAGGCAATATGTTAAGCTGATAATATTATTTATAAGACATTACAAACTACGGGAATTGATAAAGGCATAATAGCCTCCATTTCATTCATAAATCTTAATTTTTTAAATAATTTTGAGAGTGTAAATTATATTAATAAATTACTTTTAATGATATGATATTTTTATAATTAATTTATAATTAAAAATTAAATAAATCACTTTCAAAAAAAATTCAACATAATCAATTATGCCAAATTAAAGAAATAATAAGGTAAAATTAATAATTAACTAGTACTTAACAATAAATTAAATATATTAAAAAATATTTTATTCATAGTTAGAAATTATTCATTTACTGTATGATTAATTCTTCTTAAAAAATTTGAGTAGAGATTTGTCCAAAAAATAATTAAATTTAAATTTAAATATATCAATATATATTGCTTTTAAAATTTAAATAGGCCAAGGTATGTTGGTTATAAAAGTACAACATTGATATTTTTTTTAACCTTGGTATAACTAGAAATTTTATAATGGTCTTAATTTTTAATGATTTAGAAGTTCAATAAGATATTATTAAGTCACTCATATGCAATTATTTTTTATCAATTTAATTAAATATTAAATTTTTATTTATTTAATCTTTCAACTCATTAAAAATTAGAAATGCTATATAATGTCTCTGCCATAATACCATCTAGTCATTTTCTATATATA
>CATIWM010598697.1:0-12827 GCA_949671775.1 Mallotus repandus | reverse complement strand
GAAAATAAAAATAAGTAAAAAATAAAAAACAAAAGGAACACAATAAAAAGATAACCAATTCAAACCAAAAGCTTTAAAACAAAAGAAAAAAAATGGGAACAAATGAAAAATGGGCAAAATTGAAAAAGAAAAAAAATGGTATAGTTGAAAATAGAAAGGGTAGACATGTAATTAATGAACAAGTAGGACATTTTAATGTAAACTAGCCATAAAATGTCTAATTTTGTAATTTCTTCTTTTTTAAATGGGCTAAACTAATAATTCAACCCATTGAAAGCAACTAGAAGTTGCCTAAAGTTTGAATAAAGCTTACAAGTCTAATTAGCAATTAGAGGACTCGGTTTTAGCGATTGATACACATTTAAAAAGTTAAAAGTGGAATAGAATAGTGTTGGTAGAATGGAGTTAAAGTGTAGTTGTGGGAGTTATAGAAAAGTGAAGATAAAAAAAATAGGAAAAATAAAAAATATATTTTTTACCTTCTTCCAGTTTTGTTAAGTTAATGAAGAATTTGCATTCATTGCATTTAGAGAAGCACTTTGGATTCCAAAATAATATACAGTTCTCACTAAGTACACTCCATTTTTGGCAAAGTGCCATAATGGAGAATCTTCAAACATGTTCCAATTCAAAATGATAGCTAAAATTCGTTCCACTTCATTAGGAAGAAAAATAGCTTTGACAATTTGTTGGTTATAACCTCTCCATTCCTCATCTATAAGCATGTTAACAGTAGAATTTTAAACCCATACATGACTTGGAGAAAAAACTTTAAAGTTTGGATTGTGTGGTATGCGAGTGGTGAGTGCGGCTCACAAGAGATGGGTAATAGGAATATTTTCTTTTCCGAATATTATTGATGTGAAATGCACAGCCTTGTGGAGCCAGCCCTTATAAGTTTTGAGTTGACTAGGAAATAGAAAATGAGTCAATGGAAATCCACTTCCCCTGTCAGATATTCTGTGTTCGGAGAGTCATCATCTACTAGACTGCATTCTCAATATACAAGTCTTAAATCGTTTATTGCATTACCCTAGTTTCAGTTTTAATGATGCATTTACCACACTTGAATATTAGTCAATTTAGAATGATGTTGGATTGATCATTAAAATGCGGATTAATTAGATTTAGAGCGAACATTACAAATATATTAATAAAAAACAAATAAATAAACAAACATGGTAGGCATGGCAAATCAAACAATCAACATATATTTCAAATAAGTTGGTAAGAAAATAAGCAAATAGCACACAAGCATGTAAGAAATAATTAATAAAAACAAACAAACAAAATAAAACATGGAACGGGATTAAGGATTACAACCCTTGAAATAGACTATTCTAATAATTACATTAAAATGAAAAATATTTAAAAAGGAAATGGAATTAAGGATTACATCACTTTAAAAAATTGATGTTCTATTATATACATCAAAAATAGAAAATAAAAGAAAAATTATATTCTAATGATTCCTGCAAAATAAAGGTTAGTTTACAAACACATGCAAGCAGACACCACATTCATAGCATTATTATAATAACTGCATATTCTTTCATTCACATGGCATTGAATTAAAATAAGCTAAAGTAGTAAAAAAGCATCGAAGAAAATAAATAAATAAATAATAAGAAAAAGGCTACTAATAAAAAAATATGCATGATTTTGGGTAATTAGTTAAAAATAATACCTCAAGTAATTCTTAAATTATCGCCAAAAATAGGTGATTAATCACAATGTCATTGGTATTTCTTCTCAAATCATTATGTGAATGCAAATGTTTAAATAAAGGCCTATTAGTGAAAAAAATTCAAACCTTTTTTACCTTTTGCAATGGAATCTCAACTTTTTAATTTTTGTAATAATGTCTCAATTTTAAAATTTTTTTGCAATGTCAGCAATTAATGAATCTAGTCAAAATTGATTTAAAAAATGATTAGGTGGTGCTTGAGTTGTCATGCCAGCACACTAAAGAGTAGCCCCACATACATGTTAACACACCAAAGGGGACACTTAGGCCATTCTCATAACAATCTTGGCAACTCTTCAATAACCCATCATCTTCAATCACTCGGTGACTGCCATTATAATAGAAATAGAGCATAAACCTAAAACCATTGCATCCATAGCAGCTTCTTATAAATTGATTTGTAGGAATCTCTTCGAAGAGCAGCCTGCACTTTCCTTGCTCATATAACCTTTAAACCTCCTCTATTGCACCAATATATCTTCCTTTGATAAAAAGCCTTAGAGGCATTACCTTTCCTTCTAAAACTCTTTATAACTCTCTTTATACTCTCTATGCATTGATACATCCCTTTCATAGAATATAATCTAAAAACTCTCCAAAAGAAATCGAATGTTGTTAAAATCCTCGAAAGTTTTTCTCACTCCTTTAAGTGTTGTTGTATAGAGAACTATCGAGTTGCTACCCCCTGGAGGGTATTTTTCTTTAAAGCCTAATAGAGGGTCTTCTTCTTTTTCTTTTTCTTCAATTATATGGGTTTTTAATTGATGCTCTTCCTCACAATTTACAATATTCACTTCATCAATTCCTGCTTGCTTTTCTACTTCTTGGCTTTTTCCAAGATTCTCAATATTTTCTTGATCGATTCCTGCTTGGCTCTTTGCTCATTCTTTACTTTTTTCAATTATCTCTTTATCAATTCTTGCTTGTCTCTCATCTTCACTCATCTTTATATGTTCTTTAACTGCTTACTCAAATGCAATAAGAAGGTTTGGATCAAAAAGGGTACTGGAACCCAAATCTGGTCCCCAAAAAGATGAGATTTCAATCTCTGATAAAGGTGTTTGCCTGAGAGCTTGACTCCAATTTCACCGAATAAGTACCATATCAACTCTAATTCAATATTTCCCCTACTTCACTGGTGGCCAAATATTTTCTTTGTTAGTCATATCATCATCGACTTCCATTTCATCTTCTTTAAGATCTTTCATAAGCTCTGCTACATTAATAACCTAGTTATCTAACGTGTATGGGGGGGACTACTCTTTAGTGTGATGGCATGACAACTCAGGCGTCACCTCATTATTTTTTAAATCAATTTTTACCAGATTCATTAATTGTTGACATTGCAAAAAAAAATTTTAATTGGGACATTATTGTAAAAATTAAAAAGTTGGGATTGCATAGCAAAAGGTCGAAAAGGTTTGAATTTTTTTTTCACCAATATGCCTTAAATAAAATATGTGAAATGGTGAAGATAAAATAAATATAATATTTATATGTCTATGTGAAACAATATTATCTTAAAGATATTATTTTTTATCACTTTATGTCAATAGCCAACTTTATACCAAGGATGTTATAAAAAATGGCAATTTTATATCTAAAATATTATTTTTATTTCTAAAGAAAAATCTATTATTTGTATTATTGGTTAATAACGCCACCAGTTCTATATTATCAATAAAAGTGAAAGCTTTACATTAAAATTACCATTTTTATTATAAATCATAATAAAAATGATAAATTTATACCAAGATATTACTAGGCATTATAAAGATCTGATTTTTGTGATAAAGAAAATACTAAATTTGTCAAGAGAGAATAATCATTAATATTCTTGATTTATAAAGCCACCAACTTTATATAAAGGATAAAGATGAAGATTTTATATCAAAAATATTATTTTTATTACATATTGATAATAAAAATGAAAATGCAACTTTCATACTAAAATAGATAAAATAATATAAAAATGATGTTTTGGTGAAAAAAGTACGAATAAAATTACATTAATATTTATTCGAAATACAATTTGTATCATAAAGATAAGGACTTTATCAACAATAAAATAAAAATAATAAAAATGAAAATAAAATGAGAACTTTAAAACAAATGCAAATGGGTAGGTTCTAAAATGTTTAAAGGAATGCAATGTTCACATAAATTCATCAAATTTGCAAACGAGCATTTCTAAATCCACATCACTTCACCAACATCACCACATCAACACTTCACAAACATATTCACCAAGAATCACAATTTCAACATATTATAATAAAATAAAAATGTATGGAATGCAATGATGATGAAAATGGTGAAAATAGACTAAAAATGGAAATAAAAACAAAAAATAAGTAAAATAAAATAAAAAAGAAGGCGTAGGGATGTAAAGAATGTGATTAAAAGGAAATAAATAAAACTAAAATGGAAAGTAGCAGTGAAAACAAATAAATAAAGAAAATAAGGAAATGAAATAAAATAAATAAATAATGAAATAACATAAATAAAACAGAATTTTATAAAATAAAATAAAAGTGCAAAATGTATTAAAAATGTAAAATTTTATAAAAGTAATTATCTAGGCCCTCAGAGAGCTTATGTTTGATGTATGCTTTGACAAAGTAGTAGTTCAATTTGAATTTTTGGTGCTAAAATCCTACAAATAATTAAAAAAATAAAATTTATGACTTGTGTGTGTAGAGAAACAAGTTTTCATGAGTCGATCACCCTATTGTAAGGGGTTTGAGGCATGAAATAAGTGTATTTTAATGTTTTTGGCTAAAAAAAGTCATTAAAAAATGGTCCTAAAATCGTTCAGATAAATATTAATAATAATAAAATTCACTAAAAGATCCCCTAAAATTCAGAAATGATTAATTTATTGCGCTCGTGTTTCACATAATCCATAAAAAAAACCCACGCATATTCATCAACCCCATTATGTTTTCATATCAATTATGGGTCATTTTTCAAATCTTTAAAGTTTTGGGGCTCCTTTGGGCCTACTAGGTCCGGTTTGGTGAGTTCTTCAGGGTTCGTGAGATTTTTTGGGCGTTTGAGCGTGATTCAGGCTCTAAACCGATGAACCAAACTTCAGAAACTTTGATTCAGCTTTTTAAGACCTTGATTCAAGGTTTTTGAGTCCTAGTTTTGCACTTAAGGCTCGATTTTCAAAGTAGAACTGTTACTAGGATATTTTAGAAAAAAGGGTTGGTCTTTTGAGCTTTCTGTTCAACGATTCAGACTCTAAATTCAAGTGTTCAAGTGTCTGATTCATTAATTCAGATGCTCGATTCAGAGTTTTAAGTTTTGCTACTTTAGAAGCATGTTACAGATATCCTTTTGCAAGGTTATCCTCTATCTAGTTAACATAGAACTTTCATTATCGAACCACTTTTAGAGGACTGCTTAAAATCGGGTGTTAACAGTTGCCCCTGCTTCACATGCATTGTGGGATCAATGTATGGGAAGCATTTTATTGTGTAGTCAATATGCGACATCCCAGCAAAAATAGCATATAATCGATATGTGACTTTCGGGCTGAAAAATATTATATAGCCGATATGCAATGTTAAGCAGAAATTGTTGTATAGCTAACATGTGGTGCTAAGCAAAATACACTATATAGCTGATATGCAACGTCAAGTAAAAAAGTGCTAAGAATAAATGGTGTATAGTTGTTGTGCAGTGTCAAGCAAAGTATACTATATAGCTAATATACTGAGTCAAGTAAAAAGGTGCTATGTAGCCAATATACGACATTAATCAGAATAAGTGTTGTATAGCTAATGTGCAGCGTCAAACAAAACCATTATGCATGTTTCAAAATCATGATGCTTGAAAATGTTTTCTTTGTTATAAATCTATTTATGCTAAAAAATATGTGTATCAAAGAGTCTTGATTTCACCTTGGTTAGGATAGTGCCATTTTAACGCTACTTTCGATATTTCGAAACATGATTGACAATTCTTGATAAAAGAATTTTGTATTACCAAGTGTAGAGCAGACATCCTATATGATTAGGAGAGAATCTTACAAAATATAGTTCAAAGATAATTATGGCAATCAAAAAAAATTTTATTATCAAGAAAATCCTTTATTAAATAGGTATGAATGTTGATTATATGTTTACTACATGATTTGCCCCTTTTAAGCATTTCTCACCTTTCTCATATTACTCAATGCAAATGCCGCTAAAGAGTTCTTTTGAATACTCTTACTGATTTTGAGCATTGAAGGAGATGGAGATTTTGATTTTTGTGTTGATTTCCCTTTTAGGTATTCCCCGCCTTTCTTGTGTTACTCTACGTGAATTCCACTAAGGGACCCTTTGGATACTCTTACTCATTTTGACCATTGGAGTAGATTTAGGTATGATCTGGCATTCATGCCAATTTAGAAGGAACTTTTGATAGGTACAAGTTATTTTTGAATGTCATAACTCTATTTGAGCTGGATTTTGTGGGATTCTTTCTCTACTCATATGGTTATCAAACATTAAATTGATTAAAGTTTAGAAATTGTGAACATGTGGTTAAAAAAGAACTAAAGCATTTAACATTTATTCATTCGACAGAAGAGAATGTAGAATAAAAGTGAATATAAGCATTTTCTTTTTCTAGCTGGAAAGAAGATTCACAGTCCCCTAGCTTGTTACACTCTTTCTCTTTATAAGAGTTAGTTTATAGTATTAAGCATTGGTGTTAATGTGAGCCCTCCAACTCTTAAATGATTTGCCTCACTAGAAAGTATTTTGCTTTCCTTTCCTAGCCACCATACCTCTATTATACTTAAGGAGCAATATCAGCAACAGAGCCCATACACATTCATTCTCTTCTTCTAGTACATGCCTATCGCAGTATATTTTGGAAAAGAGTATAAGAAGTTTTATACATGAGAGAATGTATGCGTTTTAGTGGAAAGAATATTCCCTTGAGGAATGTGGATTGTCTTGTTGAATCCTTTATTGATTTTGCTTTTTTTTTTGCAGTTGGTCACTGAGGTTTTCATGATTTTCTTATTTTGTCGTCTTCCTTATTTGTTTTAAATTTAAAATTTATGCAAAAAAGAATTAAAAAGTAAGAATCTTTTAATTTTAAATTTTGTGCACATTAGTCGCATGAGAGAGACAGTATACTCCCTATTTTTAAGGATACAAGCATGTTACGTGTGTTGTCTTACTTGTTTAGGCTTCCTTCTAGGTCCATGTAAGTCCGTAAGGTGTTTTAGCTTGTTTGCGCATCAATCAGAGCATAAGAGTCCTTTTTTATGGGCCAATGTGTGACCCACACATATGGGAAAGAACTTACATGTGTGGATCCTTCAGGACCTACACCTATGCTATTATAAAAGGGTAGCTTTCTTGTCTTTTTCCTCATTTTATTTTACTTTGTCTCTCTCTTCTCTTTAGTTTTCAAAGCTTTTAGTTTTAGACTTCTGGACTTTAGTTTTTCTTTAGTTCCTTCAGCGATCATGTATTTATTTGGCAACTTTAAGCTTGAGATTTTTTAGGGCATCGAGGAGCATTGGGAGGACCAGGGTGATAAAGCCCTAAGCGTTAGGAGTAAACCCATTCCTTTCTTGTGAGGTCACAATGATGTCGAGTAATTAGTGATGTTTTACAGTAACAAAGATACCTGATTGCCTTCTTAAGTTTTAAACTAGGGAATCAACATTTGAAATTGCCTGCCTGTGAATGCGAGTTGATTAGTTTAGCTATAGCACTCATACACTGAAGACCATACTTATGGGGAAGATAATTTATTGTCAAAACTGATCACTATAGCCTCAAGTACTTGTTGGAGTAGCGATTTGTTACTTCCCCCCAACAATATTGGGTTAACAATCTGCTTAGGTTTGATTTTTAGGTTGATTATAAAGTAGGATCTTCAAATTGCACAAGAAATACATTGTCTACCCATGACGAGGACACTATGCTTCTTTGTGGAATTTCACATCCTTAAGTCACCTTATTGGATGACATCAAGAAATAGATGCTTTAATCAATATAATGTACAACACTTGTTCGGAAAATTTGGTCTAGGGCTGCAGACTCAAATTGGGCTTTTATAGATGGTCATGTAATGTATAAGGGTCGGATATATCTTCCAGCTGATTGCTCTTTAATTCCTTTCATCATCTCCAGTATCCATAACTCCATTAATGAAGGTATTCAGAAAACAGTGTATCACGTCCAAGCTGATTTCCATTGGCAAGGTATGAAGGCCTCTGTTAGGGATTTTATATAAAACTTCTCTATTTATCAACAACACAAATGGAAAAATTTGTATCCAACTAGTATTTTTTCATCCTCTTTCAATTCCGACACAAATATGGGTTGATATTTCTATAGATTTCATAGAGGGACTGCCCAAGGTTTGGGGCAAATAAATTCTTTATGTAATGGTGGATCGTTTCTCTAAGTACGCTTATTTCATCCCTCTTTCTCATCTATACAACACTACTTCAGTTGCTCATGTCATTTTTACTCATATTTTTTGTTTACATGGGTTATCGAAATCTATTATCAACAATGAAGACCTAATTTTTACTAGTACCTTTTAAAGGGAATTATTTCGGTTACATGGTACCAACTTAGCCTTTTCTTTTGCTTATTATCCTTAATCGGATGGTCAAACTGAGGTGGTGAATCAAACGATTGAAATGTATATTCATTGCTTTGTTGGGGATCAACTGAGACGGCAGGTTGATTGGCTTCCTTGGGTTGAATATTATTATAACACTTCCTATCATTCTTCTTTATGAATGACACCCTTCTAAGTTGTCTATAGCCATGAACCTCCTTATTTATTGTCTTATCATCCCGGTTCTACTCGTTTGGATGAGATTAATCATTCCTTACAAGAGCGCGATGCTCTTTTGGTTGAAATTCATCTTCGTTTACAATAGGCATAACTCGGCATGAAGCAAGTTTATGGCCAACATCATCGGGAAGTGAAATTTGGACCTGGGCAGTTTGTTTGGTTGAAACTTCAGCCTCATCATTAGCGCTCTTTGAGTCGTATGGCTTTTCATAAATTAGCTCCTAAGTTCTATGGGACTTTCAAGGTTTTATGGCGAATTAGTGAGGTTTTATGGCGAATTAGTGAGGTTTTATATCAGTTGGAAATTTTAGAGCATAATCAAATTAATAACGTTTTCCACAATTCCTTGCTTAAGCCATTTAAGAGTAATCTGCCTCCCAATGTTCCCTCCTTACCACCTTTAAAGGAAGGAAAAATCATTCTCCAACCCAGTCTATTGTTTGTTCTAGAACTAATCGAGGTGTACTTGAAGTTCTAGTGGAATGGGCTAGCTTATTAGTGGCTGAAGCTACCTAGATTCCTTTGACTGTGTTTCAGGAAACCTATCCTAAATTCGAGCTTGGGACAAGCTCTTAGTCCAGGCACGGAGTAATGTTGTGGATGCTTTTATTGGAAAGAAGTACAGTCTTAAATAGCAGTAATACAGGGCATTCAATTCAATATTCCTATTTTATTGATTAGGCAGTAATATTTTCTACTAATAAGGCAATAACCAATAGTATTATTATTTCCTATATTAAGTAGTCTTCCTAAATATGTACTTTTACCTTCTTATAACTCCTATATAACGGAGTAATTGATATTCAATAAAATCATCAATATTTTCAGTTAAATCAAAGAAAGTAGAGGAGTTGGTGATCTCTTTAACAAATCACTTTAGGTTCCTCGAAGAAAGGGAGGAATAAGGGAAAGTAAGAAAATCTTCCTGTTAACCAACCTGTGATGAGATTATATTTACGGGCCCTTAACAGTAGAACATATATAGTGCTGGTCCCTTAACATGATAAAACTTGCATTCCTTGACACAAGATTTAACTTCATGACCCATTATTCTTGTTCTACATTAAAAGATAGCAAAGATATCAACACTCAATTTTTTTCTATATTGCTATTGTATAGATCAACACTAAAAATATACACTAAGCATGAAAGAAAATTTACCGTTACATGTGATGGCAAAATAATTTCTCTATGTTTCAGTTATCCATCTCTAATAGTTATAATAAAAAATAATAATATAATTTTTTTTTGAATTTGGACACATAAGCTAAAATTAGAAAATATTGAATAAAGAGAAATTGTAGGGGCTTAGCATTTAATATTTACTAGTTGTAAATCTGCGCGTTGCAAGGAGTGCTTTCTAGTTATCTGCATATTTTACATACAATAATTTGGATACTTAAAAGATAATTTTGTATAAAAAAAATCAACACAAACTAAGCAAGTATAGGGTGATGAATTCCCATTTGATCGTGGCTTAAGTAGATGAAGAAGGTAAATATCAATTACCTAGTAAGGTAACATATGAAAATATAGACCAATAGATGCTTTGAATATTGATCTTGTTTCTACATTAAAATCCACTAATTAACAAGAATATTCTAATATCGCAAAAACTAATTACGTTCATTACAAGAAATAGGTGTACAATTTTCAAAAAAGAAAAATAGAGAAAAAATCATTTTTCTTTTAATAATAATGCAATATAATTTAATACAGATGTAATTGCAAGGGTGAGAGCTAGATATAATTTAATGGAGAAAATATTAATTTAGAATATAGATATAACAAGATATAACAGTTTAGATTCAATAGGATTCTATCTCTAGTTTTAAACTTTAAAATAAAGAGTTTTTATTGCAATCAAATAATGATTTTTAATTTTTTTTAAGAAAAACTAGAATTTTAAAAATGTTACACATAAGGCTTTAGTGGTGAATACTCAAATATGAGGTAATATACTTGTCAAATTTTAGCCTTAATAATTTTGGAGCTCAGCATTTAATATATATGTATATATATATATATAGACTAGTGGTAAACCCATGTTTTGTGTGAATTGTAAATAACATATATTTTTTAAAATAATTAATTAAATAATTTTAATAAAATAAAACTATAATTTAATTAAATATAAAAATGAGAATTTAAAAAGTTTTTGTAATAATTTTATTTTATTATTTTTTATTAAGAGTACATATGTATTTTTAATATGTATAGTAATAATACTAATTGAATAAATAAAATAAAAAATAGAAAATAGTTGAAAAAGATGGATGTTTTAGACAGCATAAAAGATACAAGTTTTGATAGAAAGAAAGAGTAATATGTTAAATGTAATAAAATTAGAGTGATTTACATAGAATAGAACATGTATATTTTAAAATAAGATTTTTTTATATTTTTTTTATAAAAAATATTGTGAATTTTAATAATTCAACACATAAGTTTTTAGTAGTGAATGTTGAATTATAAAGAGATACACTTGTCAAATTTTGAATTTAATAATTTTGTTGAGGCAAATTAACAAAAAAAAAAATCTTCACTCAATGTTATATAAAAATTAGATAATTTAGTCATTTACTAATGAAAATTAAATTAAATTAATTAAAATGTGATTCTAATTTAATTAAAAGTATATTTTTTATTCTGATTAGGTTAAATTCTATTTTATCTCTAATAAAATTAAATTAATTAAAAATATAATTTTAATTTAATTGAAAGTTTGTTTCCTATTTTAATTAGGTTAATTTTTATTTTATCTCTAATAAAGTTAAAGTAAATTAAATTAATTAAAATGCAATTCTAAGTTAATTGAAAGTATATTTCATATTCTAATTAGGTTAACTTTTATTTTATCTCTAATAAAAATTGAATTAATTAAAATATAATTATAATTTAATTAAAATTATGTTTCCTATTTTAATTAGGTTAACTTCTATTTTATCTCTAACAAAAATAAATTAGCTAAAACTTTAGTAGCATATATTTTTTTTTCTATTTTAATTAGGTCTGTTTATATTCTATCTAAAATAAATCAAATTAGATAGTATAATTTTATAAGTCTTCGTATATTAAATTTAATAAGTAATTAATGAAAATGAAAATTAATAAATTTTATAAAATAATTAATTGTGAAAATATTAATATAAAAATAGTGAATGATTGTGCTTAAATATAGATTTCATAAAAAATATAATAAATTACTATATTAGAACTCTATCAAGTTTATAATAATAGATTATTATTTAGATCATAAAAATATTTAAAATTTTTTGTATAATTGTTCAAAGAGAAAATTTATTAAAATTGTCATAAATTACAATGTTATAATGTAACACTATCAAAATTGAAAAATTATATTGACATATAAGTAGAAAATACTCTTTTTATTTTAAAATACTTACTAAATTAAAGTTTAATAATTAAATAGTTATAATTAAATTAATTAAATTTTTTTATTTGTCTTGTATCTATAATCATATTTTAAAAGTCGAATATATAATTTGTTTGAGAGTAGTAATTCTTTGAAAAAGTAATATAATTATCATTTTTAGATATTTTTATAGAATTTAATAGAAAAAAGAGTTAAAATTAAATTAATCCATCTTTATCATTTAATTATTAGTTGAAATGAGTAAATAAAAGTATTAATATTAAAAATATTGAAAAAATAAAATGTCACTGCTCAAATAAAAAATTTTCTAAAATTGTAATAAATTTTAAGTTTAATGAGATTGTAATATTTAAATTATTATATAAAGAAAATATAATTTTTTATTATTTTCTAAATTTTTATTAAGAAAATAATTAATAATTTTTTATTATCTTATTATTGATTGTGATCATAATATTTTCTTTATAAAATTAAATGAAAAAAATTAATTATAAAAAATATTAAAAAATATCATTTAATTATTTAAATTTATCAAAATTGCATTGAATTAAAAATATATTAAATTAATAGAGATTTTTTTCATAAATAGACCAAAAATAAAAAATATTGTCAAAAGCCACATTGACTATAAATATTTTCAAAAACTAACTTTTTTTTTAAAACTAAATTTTCTAACTTTTCTTAAAAAATATGGATCACTTTCATTTCCTCTGTTATTTTTAGGGTATTGTCTTTTTTTTTCTCAATGATTTTTATCAACATTTTTTCTACTTTTTTCATTTTTTTCTCAACATTTTTTTGCTAAATATTTTTATCTATTTTTAAGGTACTTTTTTTATCAATATTTTTTCGCTCAAT
>CATIWM010598680.1:0-16110 GCA_949671775.1 Mallotus repandus | reverse complement strand
AAAATTAAGCCCAATAACAAAAACAAAGGTTATTATTAAATAATACACTGAATTAAAATAAAATACACAATAATAAAATTATAAACATAGATATTATAATAAAACTGACATAAAAATATATATATAAATATGAGTTATCATAAAATAACACATTCAAGCATCTAGTATTGTCAATTATCAATCCATTCAATTTTTAACTATGAATTTTTAGTATGTACATAATTGTAATAGCATAATTTTTAGTATGTTAGCCCTACCATAATTTTGTACAACATATGCCTTTAGCCTTTATACGGTTTATCAAAGGGATTCCACAACACACACAGCATTGTCATAATCATAGTGATTTCTTTTGGACAGTAATGAACTTATAGTTTGTACAAAATCGTAATAGCATAGTATTTTTTTCTGGACAACAATGTACTTGTGAATTATATGTAATTTTAAAACTTTTTTTAATAAATTATGGATCCCCATACGTACACAGCCCTGCCATAATCTTTTACCAATTGTATTTCTTTTTTTAAGCCGTTTTACGACATATAAATGGGATTCCATATCGCACACATCCCTACCTCACTCACAAGTAGCATTGCGTCCTCATATTCATCTATACTTACATATACATCAAGAGTTCAGCACATTATCACTGCAATTTATGCAACTCTTTATCAACTAAATACATCACATATCACTCCATAAAGTAAATTAATATCTCTCCCATAATATATAAGAAAATAATAATATATCATATTTCAACATGGCAGAATTAATAGTGCAAATTCAAAAATACACAAAAAATTTCACATTATGAATATCAAATCCATATTGTCCAGATCAATAGTATTAAGAGTCTATATTAATTTTCAACTGATTTCACATCATTTGGATATGTATAGAAAGAGAAACATTAAAAACATTCCACCGCAGTCAAACTGTCAACAAAATTAAGCAACAAAAAGTATTACCTAAATTGGCTATCAAGACAGCAAAATTAAGCTTCCTTTATTTCTATCAATTTTGTAAATAACATCTCAAAGTTTTCATAAGAATCAATGGAACCTCATTTGGAGTTATAAAACTCTATATATGGCTTTAACAAGTATTCTATTCTCACCTAAATAGGACACCCGAATTCAGCAACTATTATTTATATCTACAATCTCATTCATATGTAAAATCTCATCTTAAAAACAATCAACCATCAACACAATAATCACAAATCAACATCTATCAATTAGAACACACATATTTTTCTTATCCATTCAGCTTAACAAATAAATATATAATTATTTATTTTAAGTGTTATATTCACATAGAACATTAAGTTATTTACTTACCTTTATTATTTCCTTCCTTTTGCTTGAATTTTCTTGTGTGACAACCTCTTTTCCAAGGGACAAGGTGCATCTAGGCTCTTAATATTTGGGCCATGGTTCAAATGGGCCCCAAAAATTCATTTTGGTCCAAACGCCCTCCTAACGTTATAAAAGTTAGAGCAGCTGACCATTTAGTAACTAACTGTTAAATGACTCCGTTTGGTGAAGACGTTAAATTAAATTGGAGCTTCAAACACCATAACCACATCATTGTTCACTGTAGATTTGTGATGAGATTGTGGGTAAGCCAAAATAACAGTGGTTGTAGAGGGAAGATGGCATCATTTTCACCATATTCCAGTAGATCCCTGAGTTCCAATTTACGAAGGACGAATATCAAGATCAAATATCCTAGGCCGGTGAAGTACTGTAGATGCATTATGGGAGGAGGAAGATTGAAGGTTGCTCGATGGACTTCCTGGACAGACGAGAATCCTGAGCGAAGGTTTTATGGGTGTAGAAATTATAAGGTATTTGCTATCAATCTCAATTGAATGGGTTGTATCAAATTTGAATGAAATTAAAGGTGAAATAGTGTTTACCACTTTATGTAACATGTTGCATCTTGTGGATTTTTTGAGTGGTATGATGAGGAAATGGGGGATAGAGCTAAGACGGTGATAAATGAGCTCAAAATTGAAAGTAAGATGCTAATTTAAAGCAACAAGAATTTGAATGCTCGTTTGGAAAGGCCAGTCATGTATGCATCCTCAGAAGTTGGGGCTGAAATCAATAATCTCTGGGATGGGCTATGCAAATTGAAGGCAACCAAACATCATGATAAAAAGGAGCTGGATATGAATAATAGAATGTTGATTATTGCTTACACTCTTGCTTCAATTTCGTGGGTGTTGCTAGTATGGCATGTATATGTAGTTTAGGTTAGCAGATGTGGTAATATAGTTTAGTTTAGTATGGCTATTATGGAATGTAGTTTTTGTGTAGTTTACCAGCTGTCACAAGAGATAGAATTTTGTAACTGATGCTACAAAGAAAATGCTAAATGAATTTCAGCCTTTGGTAGCTAATTGAAAAAATTGCATTACAAAAAAAATCATTAAATGCCTGAACCAAAGTTGTAATTGAAGCTAATATAATATAACATCAATAATCCTTCATAGAACACTTATCAAGTGTCATAACAACAACATTTATAACAACATTTAAGTACAATTCTCCAAATAGCAATACAAATTATAACTCCAACACATAAAAAATACAATAATTCAACATGTTTGAGACAGCAAAAAAGACATCAAAATAGTTAATTGCGTTGAATTTGCTTGCCCATTCTTTGATCTCTCTGAGCTTGGAGCTGCCTTGTGGTGATTGCATCACCTGCATTCCATTTCAGGATAGGTGGTTGAAATGGCAAATCTTTAGCCATTTTGACAGATGACCCATCTCCTTGGAATCCAATTTTCCTAACATTTATGGGTGGGGATTTTTCTTCTTGTATTTGCTTTCTTATATCTCTCTCACATGGAACATCAAACCTCTAATTCTACACTGTGTCATCACCCACATCATTCTCACCCTCATCAATAAGCCTTTGACTACTCTGACCTGGTTGAAAAAATAAACCCATAGATTGAACAACATCACTCAACCCTCTGTAACACATAACAACAATACAAAATAAAATTATACAAAACCTTACATTATATATTGTCTTCCTAGAATTTAAGTCAACATAAAGCCCATTACCTGTTTGCCCTTGCTTGGTATGTCTGATTCTTGGCAATGGAGCTGATGCTGTTGAATTTAATACAGGCTGTGAGGGTTGTCTGACTGAAGCTGAGGCAACTTGAGTTGGGCCTTGCTGACTAGGTTATGGTATTGGAGCATAAGTAGGTGGAGTTGGGCCATGTTATATGGGTTGTTAGTCTGGGGCTGAGGGATGTTGAGTCTAAGGCCTAAGAGTAGGGGCCTGTGGTGATGGATTGGATGATGAAGCTTGAGCCTGTGATCTTGTATGAGGCCTGGTGCAGCTGGTTTAGGGTTATGCAGGTGCAGTACATGGATTTTCCTGCAAATACAAGGCCTGTAAGATACAAAACAATTGATAACCAAACATTGCAAACTTACAAAATCAATTATGCCTGGTTGCCCTTGTTTGGGCAACTGATTCTATTATTTCCCTCTCCTTTACATAAACCACATTGTTGTTTCAAGCCCTTCTTTGACAGTTTACTAACCTTCGAAGTTGGATTGGGCTCATTGTTAGCTCAAACCCTTTTAAGCCTTGGCCTGCCAGCAAGCTTGATCAAAGGAGGGGGCTCAATTGGTTGAAATTCATGAGTTTCCATAAACCTCTTCCCAAGGATAGGCATTAGAGGGAATTGGTAGCTTCTTTGGAATGTCTTCTTATGATATCATGGAGATATTACTATGAGGGGATCAATCTTCGCATATTCTAATGCTCGAATAGCATGTGGATATGGGATGCCAGTCAACTCCCATGCCCTACATATGCACAGTTGCTTGTCAAGGAAAACAATGTGCCTATCTGATCCCCAATTTCAAATCCATCATCGCCATTAAAAACTACCTTGCAACCAAATGAAGCCAATTTATTGTCATTAAAATAAGTCATTGCTAAACTCCCCATTCAAATTTACTCATTGTTCCCTCTTGTCTTTGAATCTCTCTATGACTTTAATTCGGATGTCATCTAGCATAGATATAATAGGCTTACTTCTGGCATCAAGAATCCATGCATTAAAACTCTGTTATATTGTTATCAACCATGAAACACTTGCACTTGTTGCTAAAATATGTCCTACACCAGTTATGGGGTGGGTAATTCAACAATGCTTTTGCACCTTTCTTAGACAATTCTCCAAGCTTAGCTAAATTATCCTTAAACTCTTCTTCAAATATAGACTATGCGGCAATCCAAAATTTTTTTGTTAACTCTCCTTGTCCATACTTCTTTGACCAATTAGACCATATATGTCGAGCACACCATCTATGCTCAGCCTCAGGGAGAATGCTTACAATAGCATTAATCATCCCTTACAAACAACAATCCATGCATTAATATACATATACCACCAACAATCAACAATTTGAAAAAAAAATAAGAATATAAGTTTTTCCATACCTTCTGCATGTCTGAAATAAAAATTAATGTTGACCCATCACCCAACTCAAGCTCTTGTGCTAGCCAAGCTAGGAACCATCTCTAGTTCCCAGTATTTTCTTTGTCAATGAGTGCCCAAGCAATGGGGAACATTTTTGCCTCAGCATCTACACCTGTAGCTGCAAGCAATTGGCCCTTACAGAAACCTTTAAGGAAGTAGCCATACAGACCAATTATTGGTCTACAACCTGCCCACCAACCCTTCTTGTAGGCATCAAAACAAATAAACATCCTCCTAAAAACTCTTCTACCCTCTTTTAGAGCATTCTTACATAATTCAATCTCAGCTTTTGAACCCAGATTGCTTCTTTTCAAAGCAGCAGCATATGCTTCTAAGTAAGAAAATTCTACTTTGAATGAACCATCCATCTCTCTTAAAACAATATTCTTTGCTCTTTTCATCTTAGACAAACACACATGCAGTTTCAGTTAGAGCTCATAGTCTGTTTTCATGTCAGACACCTTATAGGCAGGATTCCTATAATTTTTTTTCCTTGAAATACTAGGCCAAGTATTTAGCAGAGGCTTGAGGTATTTTGAAGTTTCTAAAACATGTGTGTTCAGGTTTATAGGTTTTAACTACAAGACCTAGATTTCACCCATCTTGTGAAACAAACAACACAAAGGGACAATTAATATCATTCTTACATTTAGCTCTAATTCTAAGTTTTTCATTAGGGTTTAACTTCAGCCTCACCCCCTAGCCACTGCATACCTTGAAATGGCATCTCTAGCCTCTCTTGCATCCCCAAATGTCATTCCTAGAAAGAAATTAGGAAGGCCATCATTCTCATCATAGTTCACTCTCTCACTGTTCATATCAGGCACATTATGTCCCTTATTACCCTGTTCATCCTCCCTATCTGAATCTTATTCATTTCCAAATTCATTATCTTCATCAAGTGTTTCTTCACTAACATAGCCACTTGGGTTAACATATGTTGTGTGTTCTGGGTTGTTCCTACCACCACTCTCTACCCTGCTACCTTGTGTAGGTAGCTGACCCTCCCCCACATGTGCATTTTCAGTGTCCTGTGTATCAAATTCAGGTGCAGGCAATGGAAGAACAGCAGAGGCAAATAAAGGCTCATCTATTTCACATTGTGCATAGAAGTCTATTTCCCTAACCCAAGTGTATTTACTAATGTAGTACACGGTTCTCCTAATGGAATCATCATCATTAACCAAATACAAACCAGTCTCTAAATCTTTACAAGGTTTAAGAATAAAAATATTCTTAACATTCAAAAAACCTAACTCATTCTTATACTTATATTTAATGTCTTCATAGCACATATAATCAGGGTTAAAATTTGGGACAACATCAACTTCACTTCCAACATATTGCACTTATGGATTCAAAACCCAGTGTAATGAAAGTTTATGTTCACTGTCCTATCCATCTTGCATTATCAAATGCAAATTTTAAGTTGCAGGCCTTCAAAAATAATAACACGAATGCATGTAGAACCAAAATGATGCACCAATGACATCAACCAAAATCGCATGCAACCCACAACACAAATAGTTTAAATAATGATTTTTTCCCTCTGTAATCACTGGTTTTGATAAAAGATTAAGAATTTTTGTCTCCCCATTACATGTAACAACTGCCCCACTTACCCAAAACGTCAAAGAATCTTTTTTTCCATTCATAAGAAAATGACACCCATAAACAAAATTCCCTACATAGCCCCACATCAACATACCTCTGTTCTTATAGCTTTGATTTCAGTCCCCACAACTGCTTCTCTCTGGTCCCCCTTTCTATCAAGCTGCTTCAATGATTTGGTACAACCTTCAGTGTCTAAAAAAGCTTCCCTTTGATATTCAATTGGAACTTAGGGTTCCTCCTTGCCCACTGTCAGATGTATTAACTCATCTTTTGAAACTCTCTCCGCCAAGCTTTAATACAAGGAAGAGGTAGTTGAATCATTTAATGCAAATCTTTACGTTACCACCCAATTTTAACATTCATGAAATATATATACTCCGTTATGTTACTAAATGGTCAGCTGCTCTCACTTTTATAACGTTAGGAGGGCGTTTGGACCAAAATGAATTTTCGGGGCCCATTTGAACCATGGCCCAAACATTAAGGGCCTAGATGCACCTTTTCCCCTTTTCCAATTTGTTAAGCTGAAATAAATCATACTTTACTTTTCTTAAACACTTAATAATAATGGAGCCTCATCTAGCATGATAACATCATTAAATTACTTAGGCATGTAAGACTACCAACTATAATAGATTTAATAAGGTGAATTTAAAAATTTACCAAATATTCTATACAATTAATCTCAAAATAAAAATTTTCAGATTACTAACCTTATGTGTCTAGAGTAATTTAAAATTGATTTTGTTTCAATTGGAGGTGTATAGAGAAAGATCCCTTAGAAATAATCTACCATACTCAAACCAGCCCTAGAAACTGAGCAATAAAATATTTTCTTATATTACACTAATATAGAGTCTGGATCAGATCAAGCTAAAAAAGAGGAATAATTTTGGATAACTCTTCAAAGTTTCTATAACATTAGAGAACACTTAATTGGAAGCTTCCTAGCTCAAGATATGATTAAAACAATATGACTGAAAAACTAGATCCTTAAGACCCAAATTCTGCAACTTCTGAATCCTAGCTTAATTCAACAAAATATTAAAATTACTTATCAAATAAACCTCTAAAGCCTTTGAAGATAAATATTATGGTCTGAAATGGATTCTAAACCTTCAATTTTTACTTGAAAATTCAGCTCTTTTGACAGTCCCCTTTGTTCTTTCAAAACTCTCACTCTCCTTTTTTTTTTCCTCTCTTCTTTCTTCTCTTTTCTATCCCGATGCTCTCTCTCTCTTTTTTTTATTAGATGGCTGCCACCCCAAATCTAGCATCTGCCATATAATATCACTTATTATTTATTTATTTCAAATATATATATATATATATATATATATATTGGAATAATCAAGTGTATAAATATATATTTTTTCTTCCCTTGCCACATAATCAAATTCTTGAAAAATCTTTGTATATTTACATATATGTATATATATATATATATATATATATATTTTTAATCAACTTAACCAATTTAAGTCCTATATATATATATTTGCCGATAATCAATTTAAACCCTTAATTTCTTAATTCTTGTTATGGACTTAATTGTAAACATTTATAGTCTTCTCTTATTCAACATTGGAATTAATACTACACATATCTCATGTCCTAATCCCTTTTATTTTCATAATTTCACTCTTTTTAAATATCTTCAAAATTTAAAAAAATCTCGCTCCTTAATCGAGTTTGGGTCATAGTTCAATCCAATGTATCAGTCTAACTATATGCAACACTTGACTTATAATTGAGGACACAGATATTACACAACCTATCCTTAGCTAGGAGGATGTTGAGTTTCTCAGAGATGAGGTATCAAGGGAAAATCATACTCTTTTCAACGATCTCATCGTGCAAATTTCAACGGTCTTGATGTCGATCCTCAAGAGGAATGAATTGATCCAGATGCAATCCTAGAAGCAATTGGAGCATATCAATGTCAACATGCATCGCATGACATCCATCCTCAAGGGTAAACAGAATGTCAAACTTCCCAGGTATGCCTTGGACACAAATAGACCTAGCGGTAATGTACTACTAATGAGAAGGCTTGATGACAACGAACGTAATTACCAAGTTCGATCTTCTAACTATAATGATAATAGTTTTCAAGGTTGAGCAATGGGTAGTAATAATAATTGGGCCAGTACTATATTCACATATGATGAACAAGGCCGAGTAATTGAATTGACCTCGGGCCAAGATACAAATTCATATAGTAATAATGCACATTACAATACTGATTACAAATATGAATATCGACCACCATTGACTGACCAAAGTCTTTTAAGAGACACTTTGGAAAAAATAGGAATAGACTTCATACCCATTTCTAGGCTAATGTACAATAAGCCTTATCCTGATTGGATAGATATGTTGCACCCATTTCCTAGGGGATATAAAGTGCCTAAATTTGTACTATTTTCAGGTGAGGATAAACATCAATCTTTAATTAAACATGTAGTCTGATTTACAATACAATGTGGAGAGGCATCGACCAATGACTTTTGGAGGCCAAGACTCTTTGGCAACTCTTTAACAAAATCAGCCTTCACTTGGTACATGCATTTACCTTCTAATTCTATCACTACTTGGAAAAATTCAGAAGAAAAATTCCATGTGGAGTTTTATAAGGCTAGGCCCGATATCTCCTTGGCTAATTTAGCTAGAATTTTGCAATCACCGAGAGAGTCCATGGAACAATACGTAATGAGGTTTCGCAAGCTTAGGATGCAATGCCATTTGATCATCAGTGAGGCCAAATGTGTTCCTATAGTGGTAAGAGGGCTCAACTATTCAATGAGAGAACATTTTGAGGGCCACCACCTTGGAGATTTATTGGAGTTAACCACTCGGGCTGCCAGCTACGAGAGGTTGATTAGGGAGAAGGACTAAAGAAGTCTTTCTCAAAGGGTACTTACTATCAAGATCCCTTGGAAGTATCGGCTATAAATGAAGATTATGAGACCGATACTGATGATGAGGCCATCAACGTGGGAGAATATATTGGGATAAAATTTAACAAATGTCAGGCCCTCAAGAGGCTAATAGTTGTGAAAGAAAGGAAGAAAAATCCTAAGCCAAATCAAATAGCCAAAGAGTATTTCTTTAACCTTACTAAGGCCGATGACATCTTTGATGCCCTAATAAAAAACGGCCAGATTAGGCTTTCTGATTGCCATATCATTCCTCTAACTAAGGATCGGGCTGGTAAAGAATATTGTAAGTGGCATAATTCTTGGAGACATACTACTAATAATTATGTCATTTTTAGGAATGTTATTTAGAAGGCCATCGAAGATGGAAAACTCTTATTCCCAGATAGGGAGAAGACCAAAGCAATCAATATGCTATCGGCCATATGATCTTTCCTAAAGATGTTAAAGTCCTTGGTCCAGGGAAGGGTGAACCATGGACCCCAGATCGGCCAACGGTCAAAGTAGAGCTGAAACTCCTAGAAGAGGAGGGTGGAGAAAGTTCTAAGGTGAAAAAGGAAGTTACTTTCACTAATGAGGAAGAGGTCACATGCCCAACCTACCAACATTCACTCAAATACACCCAAGGAGGCACAGCAGGTCCCCAAGGCATTTAAAGAGAAAATGACGAGACTGTACTAATCAGTCAAGATCAAAAATAGGGGTGAGATCCTCAGTTACTGGCAAAAGCCGATCTCATTCTCCCAAAAGACCAAGGCTAAGGAATGAACAAGGCAAGAATTCCCATAGGGACTAATGACATTCTCCAAATCGGCCAAATGCCAAGACATTCAAGCCAAGGGCAATAGAAGATTAGCAAAGGCACAAGCTTAAGATTGATGTTTTCAAAAAGGTATGGTATCCTGACAAAGATGGGAGGCTTAACATGACTAAAACCTAGAAAAGGAGAATGCAGAGGCTTCGCCAATCAGCTCGGCAGACTAATGAATCATCGGGCTCTAAGGTTTCAGAAAAGAGGCCTCAAGCAGAGAATAATAACACTCATTGACCTTTGAGGCTGGAAGAAGAAGTGTATGAGAAAAGAGTGGCAGATGACAGGGGTTGTACTATGAAGAAAATCTATGGTGGGAAGATTGATCCAGAAAAGAAACCCTACTCCAATTTTAATCTTCACAAAGAATATAAGGGGAAAGGCAAACTACACTGGTACTGATCCGTAAAGATGGACCACTACCCCCACCATCTCCGAAAGGAGACATATCGGGCTCTAACATCAACCTGGTTACCTTACCTAATAAATTCAAGCCAAAACCTAGCTAGAGGTCCACTTTGGAGGGCAACATGATTATCCTAGATGACTGTGGGTTGGACAACAGATAAGGGGCATCCCTCACTATTCCGCAGCCTGACCTCCTTATAACCAGGCATATTCAGCCACTGTATATCAAGGCTGATTTCAATGGGGTGGAGATATAAAGAGTTTTGGTTGACAATGGTGCTGGAGTCAACATTTTACCACTCCGAACTCTGAAGAAAATAGGTCTAAAGATTAAAGATCTTGAGAAAACTGATCCTGTCATGACCGATTTTGTAGGACATGATCGGGCTCTTGAAGGTTTGATCATGTTGAATGTCAAAGTGGGGAGGTATGAATCGCGAGGGGGGTTCTTTATTATGGATGTGAAGACCAATTACAATGTCCTCCTTGGCAGGGACTGGATCCATTCCAATGCTTGTGTCCCCTCCTCTCTTCATCAGATGTTATTCATTTGGAGGCCTGAAAAGGATGTAAAGGTCATCCATGTGGATCCCAACCCATTTGGAGAAGAGGCCTTTTATGTAGAGGCCAAGATGTACCTACCTAATTTCACTAGCTTCAAGAGGGGATCCAAGCCAGGTATTGCATTAAATCAGCCTGCAATGGTTACAGCAAAGGAAGTCGGTCGATCAATCATAACCAATGATGATGATGATATCGCAAACTTGTTCAAGCAATAAGCAAATACAATTGGTTGAGTGCATTTTTGAGGAAAAAGAGCAAGATCTTATAGGTCGATTAAATTTGGTAACATGCACATCCTTGCCAGCAAGTTAGGAGATGATCCTATCCAAAACCCATATATACTAAAGGAAGTCAATTTAGGAAATAAGGCCAATAAACAACCAATCTACATCAGCTCCAAGCTTAATCCTGAGTTTTAAGAAAAACTCATCCAGTTGCTAAGGAAATACAAAGACTGTTTCGCCTGGACTTACGAGGAGATGCCTAGGCTAGACCGAAAATTGGTCAAACACAAGTTGCCAATCAAGCCTGGTTATTAGCCTTATATTCAACCTCCCAAAAGAATGTCTAGGGATGAGGAGAAATTAGTGGCTGATGAAATTAAAAGGCTCACTAAAGTTGGGTTCATCAGAAAAGCAGAATACACCCAATGGTTGTCAAACATAGTTCCAGTAATCAAGAAAAATGGCAAGATCAAAGTCTGTATCGACTTCAGGAATTTAGACTTGGCAACTCTAAAGGATGAATATCTATTGACTTTAGCAATAATTAATCTTAATTTTGATCTTAACAAACTTAATTTTGAGCATTTAATGTATTTTTTTAAGTGTGTATAAGGTAAGACTCATTTGGAGATCAAAATAATGATGAATTATCAAAAGAAAAACATCATGAACAGTGGTCAAAACCGGGACAAAAATGGACCAACTGGGACAAGTTTCTATTAAAATTTCTCAATTTGACAAAATAGATCCTGAGCTCTGGTCCCGACCGGGACTAGGACTGGGACTGCAAATCTCGACCGGGACCAATATACTCATGCCCGGGACTAACTTTATTCGTTCTTCCATTTTTTCATCCAGAAAAAATCCCGAACGCTATCCCGATCAGGACCATGGTCGGGAACAATGTAGAGTTCAAACACAATGTCTATAATGGATATATTTTTGTATATATCTCGACAAGGGTTGAAGAAATCCCGACTGAGATCAATGTTATCACAGCTCAAAAGTCCAAATAACATTCAAATGGTGTTTGAATTTGTTGGAAATGAAATTATTGTTTCCAATAACTATAATTGAATGGTTCAAGTATAATATAACCTCTAAAGATCATTTATATGTTAAGAAACTTGTTTATTAATTATACACTCTCAAGTATTCAATTAAGCTCTAAATTCTCTCAAAATTCATTTTATTTTTGTATAACTCTTGTCAGAGTTGGTAGTGATTAGAATAAAAATTCTTATTCTTCTATGTTCTAGGGATTAAGAAAAGAGAGTGAGGTTCTATTCTAAAGGAATTGGTTTAAGTGTTTAGCCATTAAAACACTTAAAAATTTGGTTTTAGTGTGATCCTTGAAAACACTTGTGTAAGGTTTGAGTTGAGCCTAAAACTGAAGTAGTAAAAATCAATCTAGGGGAATAGATTATGGTGATTCAAAATCCTAACTTGGGGATAAGTTAAGTGAAGACGTAGGATTGTTGAGAATCCAAACTCCTTAAATTCTTGTGTTCATCATTCTTCCTTCTCAATATTCTTTCAATTTTTGCTTATTTATTTTTAATTTTAATTTTTATTCGGTAGCCCTATTCACCTCCCCTCTGAAGCTCTTTCAGTTTTCATGGGATTTTGCTATCACTTGGAGTTCAAAGAAACAATCCATTGTTTGTGTTTGTCTTGGTATTTGGCTTCAAATATTATGGAGGAACTTTACTTGAAGTTAGGAGAGGCGACAAAAATTTGCATTGATAATAAGTTTACACAAGCATTAGCAAAGAACTCAGTGTTTCATAATCGAAGTAAATACATTAATGCAAAGGACCATTTCATTAGAGAATGTATTGAAAATAAAAAAGTGGAGCTCAATTATGTGAATACACAACACAAGATCAAGTTGTAGACATTTTTACAAAGCCATTTAAGTCCGAAAATTTTTGGCAATTAAGAGAAATGCTTGGAGTGAAGAAGAAAATTACAAATTAAAGGGGAGTGTCAAATATTAATTTGCATTTTCTAGAAATGTCTCGTTATTTTAGTGTTTGCAAACGTTTAATGTGTGTATAAATTAAACGTGTGTTCATTAATTGTTTCAATTCAACTATAGTATATTAATTATGATACATGTATTTTAAAGTTTTTGGATTTGTACTTATAAATAACTATTAAGTGGAAAATTCAATACATTCCTTCTAAACATTTCTCTTCTACCAAATCTCGTCTGTCTCTGACCTCCCTCTCCTGTCCCTCGTTTTGCCGGCCAACTGAAGGTCTGGATCCATTGGACGGAAACGATTTGCTGAGAAAAATCCATCTTGCTCTGCCACAAATATTCTTTCTTCCTCTCCACTGTCACAGCTCTTTTCATGGCTTTGACATAGAGATAATGGTTCATTGAGCTGGACTAAATCTTGTATATCTTGCTCAAATATCATGCGAATTCCACACTTTTTAACTCCAACGCATTTAAATAGAACCTCAGTTGGACCATACATCTCTTTTGGATTAAGGCTTTCATTCCAATTGAAGACGATGGAAAGGTGATCCTTTGCCAGCATTAAGTTTTTAGGGGGTTTGAGATTATAGCGAGTTGATCGAAAAAACCTATCTCCAGATTTTAAATAATATTCAACACGACAAAACTCTTCGCGATGCCTGTCCCAATCTTTAGGAATAACGAAGCATACAACAAAGCCTGCAAAATTCCACCATTTTGTGTTTTCAGGTAGAGGTATCCGAATCTCGGAAGGATTTTCAGTCTGATGGTTGAACCAAGCAGGAATTTCCCTTCCAGGAAATGCCGTATGGAACCCGGGGCAGAATGAATCAAAACGACCCTGTACCAAAAAAAAAAAAAAAAAACCAAGAAAGTTTAATTTACAGACATTATTTGAACTAAATTAGGAAAGAAATGTTATTATCTTTATGTAAATTACCATAAACCTCATTGTTATGAAAAGACGGCCCTCCGTCTTTAACCGCTGTCGATAAGCCAGATAAGAAATAAAGTAACTTTTCAGCAACGTAAACACTGCACTGTTGTTCGCTTGATGATCATTCAAGTTGGAGCAATTCCGAAAGTCCATATTGATTTCGTTGCAATCCTGCTTTACTAAAGCATTCGGAAGTCTTTCTAGTGAACTACAATTTCTCGCATCTAGATGTTGTAAATTACAAGGAAGCTGGTCAGGTAAGTACTTGAGTTTCTTGCAATCAGAAAGCTTAACTATCTGTAACCGAGAAAGTTTACTGAAGCTTGAAGGTATGGTTTTGAAATCATTTCCAGATAGATTAAGACTCCACAACGAGGGGAAGCAGTTTAGCTCACTGGGAATTACTCCTTCTGGAATTTTACAATTACTTAGATCTAGTTCTTCCAGTAAGGGAAGAGCTGAGAAAGAAGCAAACGCCATAGCAATGGGATGCGGAATATTTCTCCTAGGAATCAACCATGGAAGAAGAAGGAAATTCCAATTTTTAGCTAATTCAAACTGTTCTCTACCAACTTCAGAGGCATCAAACTTCTCCAAACTAGTCATATCACCCATCTTCTCTGGAAGTTTCTCAAGTTTTGAGCAGCCGCGCAAAATAAGAATCTTGAGGGAATTCAATTTGCACATGCTGTCTGGAAGAGCCTTAAGATTTTCACAGTTCCTCAGATTTAGATGGACAAGCTTGTTTAGAACTCCAATAGAATGGTGAACCTGCCGCAGACTTATACATCCTTCAAGATTCAAATCCTCAAGATTTGGGATCCCTTCAAAGTTTGGAGTTCTAATTAAATATCTTGAGTTACTGAGATCAATAATCTTCAAAAATTTCATGGACTGTTACAAACAAAATACATATCAGATTGTTGTTGAGAGACTAGATGAATTAACTATTAAACAGAGAAAAAACTTACTTTTGTAGGTTCACTCCATAGTAGTTCAATGTTGCTCCATCGCAAATGGAGCTCAACGAGCCTGTAAGGTTGAAAAGTTGCTGGAAAGGATTTGAAAGGACATCCACACATTGTTGGAAAGGATTTGAAAGGACTTCCACCCCATTCCAGATACCTTAATTCATTGGAAAGACATCCAATGTCGTCCTGATAGAGGGACAAATTTGGCAATATCAGCAATCTCAACTCTTGCGCCTTTGAGAAAACTTTAGCACTCAATGGTTCCCCCCCTTGTTCCCACGAATTAAGAACTATAGCTTCCGCGTGTATCATCTCCTGATTATTGGTATAAACAGTAAATCTTAAGTACTAAACTCAAATTCTATATATCTAAATTGATAGTATAGTCTAAACGCAACTTGCTTACCATGTCCTTCATTTGGATTTCATATAGGTCCTCGTAAAGCCATATCCTGCTACGTTTTCCTGGATCCTTACCTCCACGAACAATTTTTTGACCCATTTCTTGAATCAAATCATGCATCAGCACAGTTCTGTTTTTGATAGTTATGAGAGACTTATCAATAAGTTCTTCTATCCCGCTATCTGGGAAGAGTCCACAAATTTCTAGTATTTTTTTCACGTTACTAATCTCTCTGTCTTTGAAGAAACATGCAATATCTAGGAATACTTTCTGAGAGATTTCATCCAACCCATCATAACTTATTTGAAGCTTGCTCAGCATTTCGTTATTTGGAATCTCTTTCAATTTTTTTAATGCACTTTCCCATATTCTAACAGGTTTATCACACAATGATTTACCTAGAACAGTAAGGGCCAAAGGAAGGCCATCAGCATATTTTAAAACCTTCTTCGAAAGCTCCAAATACTCCCCTTCTGGATAATTATTTTTGAACGCTTTTGAACAAAAGAGTTGAAGGGCTTCAACATAATTTAACTTCTCAACTCTATAAGTTTCGTCCACTCCATATAGGTCCAATAGATGCTGATCTCTCGTTGTTATGATGATTCTACTCCCTAAACCAAACCAACAATCATCCCTTTTCCCAATCAGTAATTCTAAATGATCCAACTGATCAACGTCATCAAGAATCACCAAAACCTTTTTCCGACCCAGCCTATTTCTT